>PITA01006528.1:59833-99567 GCA_004023965.1 Spilogale gracilis
GTGGTACACACACACACACACACACACACACACACACACACACACACACACAGAGGAATATGATGCAACCATCAAAAAGAATGAAATCCTGCCATTTGTAACAACGTGGATTGAACTGGAGGGTATTATGCTGAGCAAAATAAGTCAATCAGAGAAAGATAATTATCATATGATCTCTCTGATATGAGGAATTTGAGAGGGAGGGAGGGGAGTCATGGGGGGTAGGGAGGGAAAAAAATGAAACAAGATGGGACCAGGGAGGGAGACAAACCATAAGAGACTTAATCTTGAGAAACAAACTGAGGGTTGCTGGGGGGTTGGGAGGAGGAATAGGGTGGCTGGGTTATAAATAAAATAAAAATTAATTAAGAGAAAATATATGCACCCCCCATGTTTGTTGCAGCATTATTTACAATAGTTAAGCTATGGAAGCAGCCCTAGCGTCCATCCATCGGTGAATGGATAAAGATGTGATGCACAGACACAAACATACACACACAATGGAATATTACTCAGCCATAAAAAGAATGAAATCTTTTCATTTGTAGCAGCATGGATGGACTTAAAGGGTATCATGCTAAGTGAAATAAGTCAGTCAGAAAAGGACAAATACATATGATTTCATGCACATGTGGAATTTAAGAAACAAAACAAATGAACAAGGAAAAAGACCAAAAAAAGCCAAATTCTTAAATACTGAGAAAAAAAATTGATGGTTGCAAGAGGGGAGGGGGCTGGGGCGATGGGGAAATAGGTGATGGGAATTAAAGAGTACATTTATCACCATGAGCACTGAGTAATGTACAGAATCATTATATTTATGCCTGAAATGACAATAATGTATGTTGATCATACTTGAAAAAAATAAAAATAAGTAAAAGACAGGTATATGAATAGAAAAAAATAAGGCCTATTTTTTTAAAAATCGCAGAAGACGAAGAAACTACTTAGAGTCTGATCATGTATACCTGATCATTCAACAGTTTGACGCATATATTTGCAGTCTCTGTAAACACTTCTTTGTTTTTCTTCACCTAACCATATGCTATAAACATTTTTCTATGTCAATGAAGATTTTATTGCATTTTATGCTATCTGCATGGAAATCCATTATGTAGATGAACTACAATTTATGTAAATACTCCACATCCTCAGACATCATCTTAATTTGTTTTAATATAAGTAACACTGAGATAAGCATCACATGTTCTTAGAATAAATTCTTAATGCCAATAAAATAGTAAATATTTGTTGAATGCTTAATAAAAGCCAGTGACTGAGCTGAGTACTTCACAAATGTCTGGATTAATGAGCTCTCAGAGAACCTTAAGAAGTAGGTGTTATAATTAATCTCATTTTACAGATAAAGTAAGTGATGTTTGGAGATGGTAAAGGATTTGTTCATGGACAAATAGCTCGTGAATGCTTGAGACTACATGCTTAGGTTTATCTGGTTCTAGAACATGACTAGTTAATCATTTCTGACCCCTAAACATACCAAATTAGTTTCTGTATCTTTTTTTTTTTAAGATTTTATTTATTTGACACAGAGAGAGAGATCACAAGCAGGCAGAGAGGCAGGCAGAGAGAGAGAGGAGGAAGCAGGCTCCCCGCTGAGCAGAGAGCCTGATGTGGGCCTCGATCCCAGGACCCTGAGATCATGACCTGAGCCGAAGGCAGAGGCTTAACCCTCTGAGCCACCCAGGTGCCCCTCAATTTGTAATTTTTAAGTTACTTGAGATTGCATATTTTATATTTATTGGCTATATGCATTTATTTGCTCAGGAATCATTTTTTCATGTGCCTTTTCCCCCTCTTTCAATGGGCCATTTATCTTTTTTCTTATTGATTTGCTTAGCAATATCCTAGTTGTCATGCACTTTTCAAATATTTTTTACACTTCATGCATTTTTCTTGTAACTTGACAATTTCTATTATTTCTTCATTGACTTTTACGCTTAGACTATGAAGGTTTTCCCTTATGAACTCCCCTAGGCTCAAGTATGGAGTCAATAGGGTGTAGACCAGAAAGCTGGCAGGGCCAGACAGCCAGCGAGCCCCCTCCTGAAATGCTTTAAAACCAGTCTCTGCCCTTACTTTCTCTCTGATAAAATCCAGACTAAATATCCAGTCTTGGCTCTCTGTCACGAAAGGTCAGAAGACATGTCAGATACAGGCCAGTAACCAAAATACAATTTGGAGTTGAAATTTGGTGTAAAACACAGCACGAATCATAGCAGTGTACTCCTTAGACATTCGTGAATCAGTTAAATTCTCTTTTATTAAGATTTTTCACATACTACAAGAGTCCCTACTTATAAGTGTAAAATTCAGTGGGTTTTTTTTTTTATTCCTGTCCCAAATTTGTACAACCATCCCCATTATCTAATTCCAGAAACGTTTCTTCACTCCACAGGGAAACTCCATACCCATTAGTAGTCACTCCCCATTCCCTCAGTCGAGCCCTGGCAATGACTCATAGACTTTCTGACTCTCTGGATTAGCCCATTCTGAACACTTCCTAGAAATGGAACCCTACCTTATGGGGTCCTTGGATCTGCTTGATTCCCTTAGCATCATGTTTTGTTGTAGTAGTTGTTGTTGTTTTTTATTAAAGATTTTATCTATTTATTTGACAGAAACATAGCTAGAGAGGAAACACAAGCAGGGGGAGTGAGAGAGAGAAGCAGGTTTCCCTCCAAGCAGGGAGCCTGATGCGGGGCTCGATCCAGGGGCTCCTGGATCATGACCTGAGCTGAAGGCAGTTGCTTAACCAACTGAGCCACCCAGGCGCCCCTAGCATCATGTTTTTAAGGCTCATCCTGTAGCTGAACAACTTCCACTGAATGGGACCTTGTCTATCCATTTCACGTGAACAGACATTGGGTTGTTTCCAAATTTTGGCTATTATGAATAATGCTGCTATGAAAATCCATGTCTAGGTTTTTAGGCAGACTGATGTTTTTGTTTCTCTTGGGTGGAAGGCCAAGAGAAGGAGAGTGGCTGCATCATTTGGTAGCTCTATGTTTAACGTTTTGGGGGACCTGCTAGACTGTCTTCCCCTAGCACCTGCGCTATTTTTTCATTTCCACCAGCAATGCATGACAGTTCTGATTTTCTCCGCATCTCTGCCAACACCTATTTATTTGTATTATGGTCAGCCTAGAGGGAGAGACTTTTATACTGGGGGGACCCTGAGTCCATTTAAATAAAGGCAAAACTTTTGGGGTGCCTGGGTGGCTCAGTTGGCTGAGTGACTCTTGATGGCAGCTCAGATCTTGATCTCGGGGTTATGAGTTCAAGCCCTGTGTTGGATTCCACACATAGTGTAGACCCCACTTCAGGAAAAAAAAAAGCCTTTTGAATAGGTCTTCTAGAGAACCTGCAGTCAGGTCAAAGAATGACAAGTCTTTGGGAATGACGTTTTGGGAGAATTCCAGCCCCCTTCTGCTCCGTCCAATACTGGGAATGTGGATTTATTTTTCAAGACTACTGTTGAGCAGGAGAATGGAAAATGGGACTAGAGCAAGTGAAAAACCAGAAATGATATTCTTATTGAAAAATTTCAGATTTTTAAAACACCTTTTAATGGCCCCAGCTGAAAATACTTTGGGGTCAAAATCATCTGTGGGCCCCAGGTAGAACCTTGGGCATAGAAAGAGGTGGTTTGGTGGCATAGTATGGTTTCAAATTGTTTTAAAGCAGGAGAACATTTTTGTCAGAATTCGACGCCGAACCAAGGGTGAGACGTAAAATATTTCACAGTCCAGGGCACCTGGGTGGCTCAGTTGGTTAAGTAACTAACTGCCTTTGGCTCAGGTCATGATCCTGGAGTCCCGGGATTGAGACCCACATCAGGATCCCCGCTTCTCCCTCGCTCTGCAGCTCCTCCTGCTTCTGCTCTCTCGCTTGCACATGCACTCTCTCTCCCAAATAAATAAGATTTAAGAATCTTTAAAAAAAATAATCACAGTCCAAAAGCAGAAGCTCCCACCCATCAGAACAGACTAGGGTCTTAGCTGTGCCCGGTGCCACCCTTCCCGTGGCTGGATTGTGGGGAGACCGAGGGGTAGCCAGGAAGAGATTCCTCCAGGAGCAGCCCATAGGGCAGAGCTGCTGGAGATTCAAAGAAGTGGAGATTCTCTTTTTAAGTGGTGCTGGGAAAAGAGAACCTGGCTGCTGAGCTCTGCTGGGCCCCAGACCCTCCAGCCCGATGGGCTGGGCCCCGGACTTCCCTGACACCACCCTCTGCCCCTCCTGACCCTCTGGGCCTCCCTCATGCCCCAAACGCCCTGTGACCCCTGCACTCTGGGCCCCCTGGCCCTATCCCTCCTCAACCCCCTATGCCCGGGCATCCTGCACCACTCCTACCTCCTACCCGAGGGCACCAGAACTCTGGGGATGAGTCTAAAGAATTGTGGCCAGCTCCTGGGCCTCCTCCCTTGGTTTGATCTTTTGGGTGTGTGCCTCTCACCGTGGGGAGGGTGAGGGCAGTATTAGGGTGGCCTGGGGCATGGGGACTTGACTCTGGCACAGGGGTGGGGCTCTCTGGGATCCCCCCTTTCCCTGTAACAGTGACCATCCCTTCCTGGGGACCTGCAGGCATGTTCCTCCCACTGCTCCCCTGGGAAGGTCATGAGGTTCCTTGGGGTGGGGGGCTGCTGGGGCTGCGGTGGGGAATTCTGCCTTCATTCTTGTAACCTCACCACTGCCATGCCTCATGCGGGAGGGTTTTTGGGGAGGCGCACCTCCCTGGAGGGCCCCCCATGTGTCCCCAGGCTCTCTTCTCATCATTTCTTCCAATGCTTCAGGCCCATGAGCAATTCCACCCTCCTTTTATGCATGAGATGCTCTCTCCCCCTCCTCCCCCTCTGCCCACCCCTGTAGCCTGGCTTTGCTGGGCTTCCTGGTCTCCTGGGTGGGTCCCTGTGAACTGCGTTCAGTCTCCCCGCTGGACAGAGTGGGCTGACTTCCACACTCCCGCCCCAGAAAGAAGCATCCCAGTCAGGGTGAGTATTGATTTTTCTTGGAAACGACATCTCATCTCCCATAAGGAAGGCATATTCACCTGCCATAGGTCTTAGAGCCCGAGGCTTGAGAAACTAAACCTTTGGCATTATTGGGGTTTTCACTCAGGAACCTGTGACTCCTGTCTGAGCCCGGATTCTACTGGGTGTCTCGTCATCTGGCAATAGGCTCCTGGACTGTCTTCCACGAGTGGCACCTGGCCAGCTGGGATCACTTCCTGCTGCCATTCTTCATTCGGCTTCAAGGGCATGGTCTTTGGTGGCAGCAAATGGGGTTCGAGTCTCACTTCCACAGCTGCTGAGTGATGTCAGCGGTTCACCTGGAATGATTATGAGCCCAAGAGAAGAGGGTCCTCTTTGCTAGGAGGGTCAAGACAGTGTGTGGCAAGTTCCCCCTACTTTCGCTGGCATCGAGCAGGCCGGCAACAGCAGTGGGTGATATTCTCTGCCCAGCTGTGTCCCTGTGCCCAAGCGGCTGATGTCCCTGCCGTCCAGAGGGGCCCACTGGAGAGTATGATGCTGAGATCCTTCAGGGATCCTTGGCCCCTGCTCTGGGGACAGCACCAGCCAGCACACATGGCCCTCGGGCTGCAGGAAGGCTACAGATGGAGTGGGGCAGCCTCGCGGTTCCCAGCGGCATCAGACGTGGACTGCTTGGGTTTGAATCCGGCTTCTGCCCCTTACTGCGTCCCTCTGCACTGGCTGTTTCTCTGCAAGTCTGAGTCGTAACTACCGAGAGGAGAGGCGGCCACAGGACCTAGCCCAAAAACCATCTGCGTGGCATGACTGACCTCAAGCAGCTACAGGACTTGAGTAGAGTCCAAGATGAAGTCAGAAGCACCCATAAACACAAACCAGTCCTGCCCGTCATAGCCCCTGGGGCCTCTGGGAACAGCTCGCCAGAGCAGGGCATCTGGGCTCTCAAGGAGTTGTACATGGCCCTTTAAACCTAGAAGCTTGTCATTTGATCAAAACAGCGGTGAGGGAAAATGGCCCTACTCCAAAATAAAACCTGGGGCCCTGGAGGCTGCCTGTGCAAGTCTAGATGGAGTTCAGGAGTGCATGGAGAGAAAGATTCTAACTCCCAGTTGGGACCTATTTCTACACTGAGATACAGCCTCAGCTTTTCAAATCGGGTCAGCAGCTTGCTAGGGGGGATTATCTTGATGCCTAATTAAATAGTTGGAAGTAAAAGGACTTTTGAGAAGTGGAGGAAAAACGACATCACTATTGGGTCATCGGTGTTAAAGTGACAGCTAATTAATGCCATTTTAATTAGGACGTGACAGCGATTTAATTTGCAGTGGCAGTAGGGTGCTGTCCTTGGGGGTGTGGTGGGACACCCCAAAGGTGTGGTCAGAGACCTGCCTTTGGGTGCCTCCTGTCTCCATCACCAGCCACAAGTGTCACCCAGGGACTGCTACCTAACCTTCCCAGGGCACGTTTTCCTTTGCTGAGAAATGAGTATTATTAAACCTACTTCAACTATTAAACACGGTAATTAATGCGAATACAGTCTAGAAAGTATTAGGTCTATCATATTGCGATCATTTCTCTCAGTTACCAGGCCTGGGGAGCCCAGCTTTACCAGAGAGGGGAGATTTTTGTCTCTGTGTTCCTTAACCCTTTACTGACCACTGTTTTCCAACAAGGACTCAGAGAAACAACAAGCAGCACATAGAAACAGAAAGAGGACAGTATCATTCCAGTAAATGCCTTAGTGAGTTTTAGGAGGCCATTTTGTACAAGCAATGCAGTGCAGTAAAAGTGATTTTTTGGGACTCTTCCCACTTGATTTGTTGGATGAATGAATGAGTGAATGGAGCTTAATGAGCTGAGATAAGCTTTTAGGAGGATTCCTTTGCAGAATCTTCCTTTGCAGGGATTTGTTCCAGACCACTGTGGTAAAGTGAGTATCACAAAGCAAGTCAAATGAATACTTTTTTTTGTTTCCTAGTGCATATAAAAGTTATATTTACTCTATGCTGTGGTCTAGTAAGTGTGCGATAGCACTATGTCTAAAAAATGTGTATATCTTAATTAAAAAATATTTTATTGCCAAAAACTGCTAACCATCATGAGCTTTCGGTAAGTCATGATCACATAAGCATAACAAACATAATAATAATGAAAATGTCTGAGGGGTTCCTGGGTGGCTCAGTCAGTTAAGTGTCTGTGGTCAGCTTAGGTCATGATCCCCCTCGATCCTTGGGATCAAGCCCCATATGGTCAGGCTCTGTGCTCAGCAGGGAGTCTGCTTCTCACTCTCTCTGCTCCTCCCCTTGCTTGTGCCTGCTCTCTCAAATAAATAAATAAAATCTTAGGAAAACCAAACCACTGTATCTGTGAAGCACAATAAAGCAAAGTGCAATAAAGTGAGGTATGTGTGTTCCTACTTTTGCGGGTCTGTGATAACCAATTGGATAATCTCTGCCGTACAAGTGGGAGCCAGTCGCGAAGGCATCACGGGATGGGGATCCTTCTGCCCGCCGTCATTGGCCATCATCTTTATGATAAAGAGACCACCTGACGGAAGCTGGAACTTTGATGAATGTCAGTATCAGGATGTGGCATGATCACACTTGGGGAGACACTTCCCCAGGATGGGCAAGAATTCCTGGTGAAAACGAAGGTGCTTTATTTCTAAACACCAAGAAAAGTGGGCAGAGCCCTTTTAAGGGGAGGGAATTCTGTGTCCAGTGTAGACAGCATGGGGGTCACTTCATACCCAGTTGCTGGGTCGTCAGCCTATTGGGGCAACAGTGGTGGAGGGAAGTGCTGAGCGCTGTGTCCCAGAGGCTGGTCCGGGTCATCAGATGCTCTGTGCACCGTGGGCCCATCACAGATGACTCCTGCTCTGCAGCGTAGAGTTGTCCCAAGCCACTTAGCAAAACCACCAGATGATGCATTTAAAGAGCGCCCTGGGGGAGCATTGGTTATGACGGTACACTTGAAGACATTAGGAAAATGTAGTCCACCAGAGGAAAAAAATGCAGATAAACAGCTGAAACCTGAGTGCACCTGGGGAGTAGGCCTGAGTCGGGACAGCCTGTTGTTGAAGAAAGGAATCCTGGGAGGAAAGGCTGCTAGGCATCTAGCACTCTGGCCCAGGGATACCCTCCCCCCAATTCATCTGTCAAAATCCTGCCCTCCAAGGTGGGGCCTGTGGGAGGTGATTAGGTTATGAGGGTGGATGCTCAGAATGGGATTAGAGCCTGGATTAGTCAGGGTTCTCCAGAAAGAGAGCCCACAGGAAATACAGCTACCAGTAAGAGCGGGTCTTCTAGGGGATTTGGCCCACATGCTGAGGGAGGCTGGAAGCCCAGTCTGGTCTCCCAGCTGCGGAATGAAGACAGTCGAGGGTCTAATTCAGTCTGAGGCTGAGGCTGGAGGACTGAGGAACTGGCTGATTTTAAGTCCTGGACGCTGAGGGCTCAACAGCCAAGAGCTCCGGGCTCTGAGGGTAAGAGAAAACAGACCTGGAAGCTCCAGGACGGAGAGAACTCACACCTCCTTCACCGTTTTGCTCCACGTGGCTGTGCAGGAATTAGGTGATGCCGGTCCACGAGTCCACTCAGCCAACCGAATCAACACCAACATCTTCCGGGAGCGCTCTCACAGACACATCCAGAAGTAACGCTTTTCCCAGCTAGCTGGGGCCCCAAGCCCAGTCAGGGTGCATGTGAAATGAACCATCACGGTTCCCTTACTGGCAGAGGCAGCAGCGAGTTTGCTTTCTCTCCCCCTGCTCTCCACAGAAGCTGCCATCTGTAAACCAGGAAGAGTGTGCTCATCAGATCCTGGAAGTGCCAACACTCTGACTTGGGACTTCCAGCCTCCTGAACTCCAGTCTGTGCCAATTTTGTCATAAGACACTAAACATTCCCTGAAGAGATTCTTCTGGAGTCTGGCAGCCAAGGTCCTCTGTGCTGGCCCGGGCTTAGCCAATTTTTCCGGCCAGCCCCCTTCCACATATCCCTGGGCCCAGCCGATGTGCTGCCGGCTGCACGCATGCTTGTCTTGCCCTTGCCTTCACTGTCACCAGGGCTCCCCTGGTCTTCACCTGCCTATACCTGGCCCATCCTTTAAGGTCTGGTGATGACGGTTACATGTCTGCCTGATGTCTATCTCTCTTGTAGTCTTTGCTAATGAAAACCTGAGTCTGTTCAGGGCCAGTATGTTCAGGACATACTGGTGATGGGACAACTGATGATGTTGGGTCTAAGCCAGTGTTTTTCAATCTACGGGATGCAATCCATCACAGGATTATGGAATCAATTTAGTATGGTATGACTAGCATTTAAAAAATATAAGTAGAAAATATTTGAAAAAATCAGAGTAAAGGTAGGCATTGTTGGGTCAAAGTTTAATATCCAAAATGCTGTAAAACACTGGCCTAGGGCAATCGGGAAGCTCCCAGGCCCCCACGCCCCTGCCCTACTCCCTGCTAACACCAAAACGAAAAACAAAGATATGAATATGCGTGTCACCAAAATGAAAAATATCTAATAAATATATTAGTATTTAATCACACCCTTAAAACTAGGAACTCTTTCTAAAACACTTGTAAAGTTGGCAAGGATTAGGACAGTCATCCAGTCCAGGGCTGGTGAAAACACTGACACACTGTGTGCCTCTGGAAAGTAATTTTGTGACAACATATCACAAGTGATTTGGAGTCTTTGCCCCAGTAATTATAACTCTAGAATTTTATCCTAAAGGAATAGTCAGACAAATGTGCAACAAAAAGGAGTTGATTAAAGGAGTGATGATATGGCCATATATGGAATTCTATGCATGCATTGGAAATATTTTAAATTGTTGCATGGAGGAATTCCCACCACATGTGAAGGAAATGAAGCATGCTTCAAATTAGCATGTGGAGTGTATCTGAAGTATATTTACATGTGAAAACCTATCTCTGCGTGTCCCTTTGCAGAAACTGTTAGAAAGAACATGCATCAAGATAAATGGTAAAATTACAGGTATTCTCTTCACCCCATCTTTTTCCTTCTGCCTTTCCAGTAATGAATGCATATTACTTGAGGATCAAAACTAATAGAAAGCTTTTAGAGTGAGTGGTATTTGCCATTGCTGGAGCTAGGAAGGAGATCCTCTCTCCACCCTCCCTCCTTAGCAGGGGCCCCACAGTGCAGGAACAAGGCATTACCTGGTCAGTACAATGTATGAACAAATAGGAGTTTGCCATTTATGAGCAAATTTTAAGGTTCAGCTCAAGATGGCCAAGGGTGCTGGGAATCTGACCTCTGAATGAGAGGGACACAGTCATCTTTAGCTTTTCCCTATAGAGTATAAATGAGAATCCAGAGTGTTTTCAGAAGTATGTGTTTTATTTTTTTTAAAGGATTTTTTTTTTTTTTTTTTTTTTACGATTTTATTTATTTATTTGAGAGAGATCACAAGCAGGCAGAAAGGCAGGCAGAGAGAGGAGGAAGCAGGCTCCCTGCCAAGCAGAGAGCCCGATGCGGGCCTTGATCCCAGGATCCTGAGATTATGACCTGAGCCAAAGGCAGAGGCTTTAACCCACTGAGCCACCCAGGCGCCCAGAAGTTATGTGTTTCAGAGGTCGAACACCTCACTCCATTTGTGTGAATTTCTCTAAATACACCCTTCCAGATTTCTTAGTGTATTAATTCGGGCTGTGATATGGACCTTCTGGATTTAGTAGCTTAGAAACAAAGGCATTTATTCCTCTCTCATGTATAGTCTAAGCTAAGTGTTCCTAGTGGACAGGCGACTGTTCCACAGAGGCATTTAGGGTCCCAGGGTCCTTCCCCCTGGAGCTCTGCCATCCTATGGGCACATTTATCTGCATGGTTGGGGCAAAGTCACACCTTCTCTGGGTTCCTGTTGGTGGGAAGGGAAGAGGAGGTGGAAGGGCGTCCATGACGGCATAGAGCCCTTGACTTCTACCCCTTCGTGGGTATGTCTCCAGGCCACAAGCAACAGCAAGGACTCAGGGATGTAGTCTCTGACTGCCGGGCCGCAGCTCTGTCTGTGGGACACAACAGATTCTGGCGGACAACTGGCAGTCTCGGTTTAAAAAAAAAAAAAAAAAAAAAAAAAAAAAATATATATATATATATATATATAATTTCTATTTTATAGAAGTACTGTGAAACTGCTACATAATTATTTTATAAAATACAATAGGAAAAATCAGATTTCTATAAAATGGTAAAGAACTATATTTATTTTAGATCTGACATAAACCTGAAAGGTCTTTTGGTCATTAGGCAACATGTCTCCAGGAGAAGTTATTTTACTGACTTGTTTACTATTGGTCTTCCCCAGAAGAACTGGAGCTGAGTTCATTGCTGATCCCAGCATCTTAAAAGCCTCCTGACATATATAAGGTGATTCATAAACCTCTGTGTAAATTTATACTCTCCTCTGCTGAGTTAGCAGCAGTGGCAGAATGTTTTGGAGATCTAATTACAACATGTTTCTTCCATGTATACATATAATGACTGTACAGTTTAAATAGTGGCCAAAGTACAGAAGTACAAAGTACTAAAAAATTTGGACAACCTCCTGAATGATCCTTGATGTTTATGCTTCTGTTCCAAAGGAAAAGCTAATTATTAGAGTCTGACCTATGTTGTGCCTTAAATTTTTTTTTTTTTTAAAGCAAAGTACTGCTTGAACTCAACTCTCAGATGCAAAAAACACATTGTATGACATTCAAAATACCTGTCAAATCCAAGTGCCTCCATCGGCTGAGAGATAGAAAATGGTCTATGATCAATTACTGGCCTTTCCATCCCACCCTAGGACAAAAATCGAACATTTTGCCACCATTAAGATCAAGAGAAGAATTCAAATTAGACAGTCTTGTCACTTGTAAATTAGAAGTAAATTCTTATTACAGAGTGGGAAATTTACTCTAGTAAATGTAACAGCAAACATTATTAAAATAAATTCAGTGACCTTTTTAAAAAAGATTATAAAATTGAATTTATTGAGTTTCACACAAGATGCACTTATAAAATTAGTACTGAATGCCATTTTAACAGAAGAAATGAACATCATTCCAAATTCCCAATAGATTCTGCAAAGGAAATGACATCTTCTGAAAATGACAGCACAATAATAATTCAAGCTGAATTGAGAGATATACCAAATCATATTCTTGCTCTGATCAGGACTACATTTGGCAAAGTTTCTCCCAAACTATTCCACTCACATGGACACTGTTCCTTTTGGTGGTGAAGAGGACATCGATACAAGAAGAATTCTAAAATGGGACTTTGTTGAAACATACACAAAATACGACTCTTTTCATTTTTAACTCAAAATACTTCCTGGTTTCAAAAAAGCATTTTGATAGGATTTCCTCTTTTATCCTACGTGAACAGTAATCTTAGTATTTCTTTAGTTAATGCAAAACATTGAGATTCCCTTCCGTATTTATATGAAAGCCAAAGAAGCCAAAACATAAAAGCGTGCTTTGTATTTCACCCAGGAAAGAGATGGATCCCCTACAATTTACCTTCTGCTTATTATACACCAAAGTGTCAGCACAAGAGCTGAACTTCAACATGAAAACATCAGAGGAAATGACAATTAACAGTAACATCTGCCCATTTTGAAACGAGAAACTGTAAAATTTTTATGAAAATGCAGAAAGGTTTCTCAAGATAAAACTGGTAGGAAATGACTTGTCCTGCGATATGGGCCGGAAACTAGTCATTAAGCAGAAACAGAATCCTGATCTCAAACAAAACCAAAAAGCACCTCTTGGTTGCTGTTCCCGGCGCCCAAACACACACACACACACCTCACCGCCATGCCCCACAAAGCCACGCTCAAAGCTCGAACACGCGGCCCCTGGCCCGGGCACTGGACGGATGCTCCCATCAGCAGGGCTCCCAAGCGAGACGCTGCCCAAACCATTTAGAGTATTTACTTTAAAGCTGTCACTTTAAAAAACCTCCGTTAAAGTTGACACCTTTGGATTTTGTATACACTGACAATTCTTCGGCCCATTCGACACCAAATTCTTTTAACCATAACAATTTAGGAAGCAATTAGTTTTAAAGCGAAACCAGTTAACTATACATTAAAGTTAACACTGCTTTGCTTTTTCAGTATAAAAAAGTGCCTTTTTGTAAGGCTATTTCTATTTTATCTGTTGCAATGGAACAATACACAGCTCACATTTTCCTTTAAAAAGTAAACTGAAAAATTATGAAACATGTTTCTCCGTGATGCAAACTTCATTAATGAATATTTTTTAAATAAACCGGCTTAGGGTTTTTTCCTATAAAATGCTACTCTTCATCATGAATTATTTTAGGTAGCCTTTTATTCTGATTAATTTAGATACATCTTCAAGGATTATTCTGGTGGTGAGAACATTTAAGTTTAATTATTTTTTTTCAATGCTTTGGCAGATGAATACAGTTTGAAAACTGTTTGTGAAAATAGTACGGGACTGGAAAGGTAAGGTCATGGGAAAAGCTTCACAGTTTTCCAGGTATATCCTTGTACTGAAGAGGCCTCAAGGCAAAATTCGATGTTCTGGAAGCGCGGCCTGACAAAGCAGAATGGTTCCGACGTTTCACCCGTGAGGCCGGGGGCTGACTGCTCTCTGCCAAGCAGGAGGGGCTCCTCCCTCCCGCCCGCCGGGTTTCCAGGGTCCAGGCTGGAGGTCACTGCTCTTCCGCGACCTGAGCTGCAGCCAAACCCCATTACTGGAAGAAAGATATTAAGATTTGCTTTCCATTAATAATTTAAGTTTTTAAATAAATATTTAAGTGCCATTTTTGCATCTGTCCATCCCGGGAGCAGAGCATCTCCTGCCCCGGAACTCCGCATCTTGGGCACGAGAGGCCGCACAGTTCAGTCAATTCGGTTTCCACAGATTGTGAACCTGTCTACCTCTAACAAATCTTTCTTTGAGGATCTGTGCTTTAATTCAGAGCTTTCCTGCGTTATGTCCTTCTCATCACCATCTGGAGTGGTCAGAAACTGATCAGAACTGCTTGCCACAAGTAACGGGATGACATTTTCCTTTGGGTGAACAGGCTGGCTGGTGACTGAAGCAGACAGGTTTTCTTCTGTGGAAAAACAGATCCAACTAATTAGAAAAAGGATTTCCCCCCAACTTATAATACTTACAAGCTCACCAAGAGAGTGGTAATGGGAAGAAGTGTCCATCATCCATACTTTTAGGTAAAGCAAGCGATCACCACACAGCCTGCGACATATAAGCGGTCGGGGTTTATAATGAAACTCAGAGGCTACGCCATTCGTTTGTTCAGTTAAACTTTTATAGGAGGGCTATTCTATGGATTGTATCACACAAATAACACCACTACCTGACTTGGGGAAGATCAGAACTCCCATATAACAAACTCCCTCCTACATGACCAAGTCCTAATTTGTTGCTCAAGAAGTTAGCACTGGCTCCTACACTCAGGATGTCAGGAGGAGGCCGACCCGAGCACATCAGACCTCTTCCCGTAGTCACCTTAGCAGCCCTGAGCATTCCACCTACGGGAAGTCCAAAACAGAAGCCCCTTCACCTGGACCCACTTCTATCCGGTGAGATTTACTTCAGGCATCAGCACCTCCAGGAAGGGAGCCTTCCATGCCTGTCCACGGCCCACTCCCCTCTCCGGAATGCCCACTTCTGCCGACTCCCCTGTCAGTCTGTGAGGTCCTGCAGAGATTTAGTATCTCTGTATCTTCAGCATTGTACAAATTACCTGGCACACAGTGGCTCCACGTATTTAAAAATAAGCCATTTAATTGAAAAGTCACATGAACAGATATGAAAAAGACAAAGAGCTGCCATCGAATGACAGAAACTATACCGGTGTCCCACTTCTTCCAAACCTCCCAGGCCAGCAGCCCTGGAATCACCCCTTACTCTCCGCCTCTCACACACTGTGAAACCAAACCCTGTGCTCTTCCAGATCGATCTGGAATCTGGCCAGCCCTCCCTGCTCACACCACTAAGCCCCATTCAAACAAACCAGCACTCCTCTTGCAACACCTTCCTGAATGGTGTCTGGACTGTGGTCTTCTGATCCCAAATGGACACTGAGACACTTGCCCGAAATGCACTTCCCAACCCTGAAAGAGACCCTTCCCACACAGTAAAAGTCAGTCCTCAGAGCAGCAAGGGGGCCTCTCTGACTCCTTCTCCAGTTCCTCTCCCGTGGGGCGGGTCCACTCCAGCCACCTGGCTTCTGCGGTCCCTCGACACACCCAGCAGGTTCTGGCCCTGGGGCTTGGCACATGCTGTTGGCGCTCCTCCCAGGAAGGTGCCCCTTCCTTGGCTGGGGGAGCTCCAGACTCCATCACACTTCCCTTTCCTGACCTGGCTTCAGTTTTCTCTACAGCACGACTGCCCTCCGCTTTCTCCTCATCTCCCCAAGTCAGAATCAGTGCTGCCTTTCTTCCCCTGACTGCTGTATCCCCTGGGCCTCTTGTGTAACAGGTGCTCAACGATCATCTCCTGGACAAGGAATAAATGTAAAAACGCAGAGCACTGCCTTAGGTGTTATCTGCAATGAGATCTAAAACATAAATGTTAAAAGCTCAGCAAAATGAAATCAATTCTTGAAAGCATTGTGGAACGCTGACCAAACGTGATTTACTAGGGAAAATCCAGATCATTAACTCTTTGGAAAATGATTCACATAAGTGATGGAAGGAACCAAACGTACCTTGAGAGGGTTTACATTTGTTCTGTGATTTATTAGGTGGTTTGCCTGCTGCGCTGGCTGGAGGGGGGTTAAACAACTTTTCTTCCATCTTGGCCTCCTTCACATACTGGCATGACTTCCCCAGCAGCACGATGCTGTTAAGTACTTTCAGGGATATCAATCTAAGACCAGAAAACAAACAAACAACCACGGTTGGAATTCATCTCACTCACCACGAATGCCATCTCCTACTGCTGCTAACGAGAAGGCATGGGGCCAGGTATAGAGCGTGGGCCAGGAAGCCAGAGGCCAAAGTCTGGGATGGGCCTGTTTCCCACGAGGCTTCTTCACCACAAGTGAAAATGCCTGATTGATTCCTTAGTTCTCATTACTATAGGAAATTGTACCACTTAGAAGTTTTACCTGGTACCAAATTATTTAACAATTATTCTTTTACTGAAACAAATGTATTTAGTAAATGCAGATGAACAAAAAATAACCTCTAATTCCAGAGTCCAGCGCTACTCACTGTGACACGTGGTATACTGTGTTTCGGTCATTTTTATGATGAGTTTATACCAATCTGTACTCTTCCACTATTCAGAAACGGGGTCTATTTTACAAAGCAGGAAGGGCTGGAGTTCAGGGCAGGGTAGATTCTGGGTGCCAAGTGACTGAGTTCAAATCCTGATTCATTGCTTAGACCCTGTATGGACCTGAGTGCATTTCTTAGCCATCAATCCAGAGATGATTCCAGTCAGTGCTCAGAATAGTACTTGGCAAAAAAAAAAAAAAAAAAGAATAGTACTTGGCACAGAGCAATGTCAACCAATTTTGCTATTTTATTAAATGTTGTTATTGTCTTACATAACAATGCATTGTTATGAATATTTTCCCTACCAGTTAATGTTCCTCAGGGACATTATTTTAATGTCTCATAATATTTCACTGTCTGAGTTATCATATAACAAAGTCCCCTGAAGCCCCAAATTTCTGGGTATTTGGGTTATTTCCAATATTTTGTTTCTATTTAAGTTTCTAATTAGGAAAACTTAGGTTAAATTTGTATTTCCTTAAGATAAATGTATAGATAGCTGCAATGATGGGAGTGGAATTTCTGGGACCAAAATGTGTATGACATTTTAAGGCAAAAAACATTCTGAAAATCTGGCAAAAAACATTCTGAAAAAATACTCTTCATGTTGGTGTCTTCCCATGTATGGGGACCTTAGATGACACCACAGACCCCACTGCCACTGTTACAGTGAGTGAAGCGGCAGCTATTACTTCTATGGCTGAGGTGAGATCCTGGCAATGAGAGGAAACTGTGAATCAGTGGGGGTCAGGCTAAGGAGGAACCTGGCAGGGACATCAAAGAAAGAAGCAAATAAGTTTCTTTCACTGCCCTAGACTCTCCTCTCCAGGAGCTAAGAATGCAAATATCCTGGGAGGACCTCACATAGATCCACGGCCTTAAGGATTTTCATGTGCAAAACATTCCCCAATGTACCCTCAGACCTGACTATGCTTGGAACTCCTTACTCATACCTTCCTTGCCTCCCCAACCCTGCCTTGGGGATATCTAACAGGATTTCAAATTTACTAAAGTCAAGCCTGAATTCTTGATTCCAACCCAGCCTTCCAAAACACAAAAGAAAACCCCACAAAATCACACGGGCATGTATTTCTCACAGGCTTCCCCATCGCAGTATGGCAACTCCACTATCCTCATTGCTCGGGCCCCAAACCCTGCACTCACACTTGATTCCTTTGGTTCCCCTACCCTTTACATCCCATCATTCACCGGCAAATCCTGTCTGGCTCTACTTTCAACATATGCACCAGCTGACAAATTGTTAGCACTCCAACTGCTACCACTGGTGTGGCAGCCAGGGTCCCCTGTCCCCAGGAGGCCGGTAATGGCTTCCTGACTTGGCCAGAGGTCTGCTTCTCCTCTTGCCGCACTCCAGGCCGTTCTCTACACAGCCGCCAGAGTGGGCTTGGCCGGAAGCCAGCTGGACCTAGCCCTCTTCTCCTCAGAAGCCTCCCAGGTTCCTCCTTCCCTCAGCCAGAACTCGAGCCCTTCCCGGTGCTGCAGGATCCCCTCCGCGATGCTCTGTCTGGACCCCCATGCTCTGGCCACCTGGGTTCCCTGTTGCTGCTCCTGCCAGGTGTGTCCTATGTCACCTCTGCTGAATCTACTATCCTCCCAGGCATCTGCATGGCTCTCTCCCTCACTCCATTTGGTCTCCACTAAACACCAGCTCACCAAAGAGGTTGGAAGGCAGGTTTACCTCTGCTGTTTTCCATCTCCTTACTCTACCTCATTTTTCTTTCTGATGCTTACTACAAACTGTCACTTTACAGAGATTTGCTTTCCTTGGCTGTTGTCTATTTTTCCACTAGAATTTCAGTGCCACAAAGGCAGGGCCTTGGTCTTGCCTTGGGACCAGTACCTGGCACCTAACAGATGCTCACTGAGGAGTGCTGACTGCAGGAGGAGGGCAGAGGCCAATGGCCTTTCTCCTGCAGCTTGGCTATGGCAAGTCTGGGGGGAAATAAGAGGAACTTGGGGCAGTGAGGAGAAAGCCCAGCACTGTGTGCCAGGAGGCCCAACTGAATTCTGACTTGTCCACATTTAAGAGAAAGTTCTGGGCTGGTGGGGTCAGAGAATAAAGAAGGCTTCGGGACAAGGTGGTTTGGGAAAGATTTTGAAGGAGGAGAGAATAATCTGGGCACTACCCTGATAGAAGGTAATAAGGAGAAATAAATGGAGTGGAAAGGTCGATGAGCAGTTGGGCCTCCGTGGACTATCCAGGGGAACAGGGATGAGGTGCAGGGCTGGGGTGGGGTGGGGGGGGTTGGGAATTTTCAGTCATTCAGATTAAAGTATGTCTACTTCGGTGAATTACACACATACAATTGTAACTAAACAAAGGTTTTTTGATGTTATATACATATGCTTCACTTCCTAGTTTAGGACAAAAGAAAAACATAAGAATATTTTGTTAAACGAAGATGAGAGCAATTATAGCACCAGCCCTTGATCAGCAAGGCACAATGCCAAGAACTCTGGAGTGCTCTGTGAACATCTGGACCAGAGAAGCATGATCTCGTGGCTTTTAACATCAAAAAACTGAGAGAGGTATTTGGTTCCTTGAGCTCTAGAATCTGTGAGTCAGTCCCTGTAGTGTGAAGAAGAGGAATGCTTAAGGAGAAATCAAGGCTCTGGGCTCCCTGCCTCAGCTCAATTTCCTAGGTGCCTAGTGTCAAACCAAAGCCAACCAATCAAGGTACTGATGATGTACACTGCAGGAACAGAGGCTTCATGGCCAGGGGGGCATCCTGACTCCTGGAACCTGGGCAAATCCTCGCTGGGGAGACCCCATGGATTCACTGAGTTAAAGATTTTTTTGGGTGCCTGGGTGGCTCAGTCGTTAAGCATCTGCCTTTGGCTCAGGTCCTGATTCTGGAGTTCCGGGATCGAGCCCTGCATTAGGCTCCCTGCTCGGCGGGAAGCCTGCTTCTCCCTCTCTCACTCCCCCTGCTTGTGTTCCCTCTCTAGCTATGTTTCCTTCTGTCAAATAAATAAATTAAAAAAAAAAAAGATGTTTTTGAACATAGGAAAATGTTTGATTGTAATGGCAGATTTTATCGTGAAAGGAAATAGGAAAGCAACAGAAATCCTAAGCAGAAAAAACTTTAACTGATTTTGCTAAAGATTAAAATAAAATCTAAAATGCTATTAATACTAGTACCAAACAGCAGCATATCTCATTGGTGACTCTCACCAAGTCACAAGCACATCTGGAGGTACGGAACGTGCTGGGTCAGTGCGAAAGGGTGGAGGGTGATTCAGGTTACAATTAACTTCCATTACATCTTGCATATATACTTTACTGTACAACCAAAAACATATTCAAGAACAGTTAATCTTACCCCAAATAGAAGAGTATGACACAGGCATAAGACAGGATCCCTTGCACTTTAATTGAGCTTGTTACAACTCTGATGAGCTAGCCAGAAACAAATCAACACAACAAAAACACACAAACAAAACATACAACCACAGAGTTATTAGTTAATATTTACATAAAGACTTCTCCATGCTGATATCAACATTATGAAACTTACACTCCTCTGGGCTCTGTCTATATCCAAGTAAGCACTTCTAGATTTTTTAATCTGGCTGCCCGTGAAAACTTCTGTGTGAGATTTGGATTTGTTCAGGCAAGTGGTGAATGTCACGTTCAGCTGTTGCTGACTCTCTGAAGTCAGGCACCATAGTATATCTAGGTTCATGAAGGACATATGTAGTTGTACCCCACAGAGATGCAAACCAGCTGATTTTTTAAAATGCAAAATCATGGGTGCCTTGGTGGCTCAGAGGGTTAAGCCTCTGCCTTCGGCTCAGGTCATGATCTCAGGGTCCTGGGATCGAGGCCCGCATCGGGCTCTCTGCTCAGCAGGGAGCCTGCTTCCCCCTCTTTCTCTAAATAAATAAAATCTTAAAAAAAATAAATAAAAAGAAAAATCACTCTGGAAAATACAGATAAATCCATCTTGCTGCATGTGTGCCCATCAGAGCAGAACTACATGGTGAGCATTGCCCTTATTCTTGCTTTTTTTGGTCTTTCCTTGACTCTTTTTAGGAACCCACAGTGACTTATGGGTAAGAGAGAGAAAAGGGAGCCTTGGGAGCTTTGTATTGTTTAAAAGAACTGAATAATATCACAGCATTGTCCTTGGAAGTGTGCTGAATAAATGTGGTGGGTATGTCACTGGAAAATATATATTACAGGTTTGGCTTAATAATGTGTCTACATCTCAGGGTCAAGGGGGGCTGCTACAAGGAAAAGAAAAGTCTGGGAAATTAATGGACCTTATCCAGCAACATTAAGTTATTATCAAGTGGAACTCCACTAGAGTGTCTTAAATAAATACCATAAGATACATTTTAAACCATGTTTTACAAATGGTTTTAATAGAAGAACAACTGGGTAGAGATCAAGGAAACCAGCACATGTTCACTAAAGGTCCAGTCAAGAAGACCGATATGACCGACCAATTCCTTGTCTCTGTCACAGGCCCTAATGGGGGAGATGACGTGTTGTGCAAGTATTTGTGATGGAAGTTAATGTGGCTCTAGGATTTTACTGATTAATACAAAAGGCAAGCCGACTGCTGCATTCAGGACTTAAATGATTTCATTTTTATCTAATATATTACTAGGTAATTTTAAGGTACATATGACGAAAGCTTAATTTCCATGAGACCGTAATATATCATTTCTTTCACTTTTCCTGGACATGATTTCATTTTAGGGAGAAACACTGCCACTCATGAGCCTTAAAGAGACCTCGGAATATTTCTCAAGGCTCCTAGATGGCTGCCAAAGCTACGGGGTCACTCTGGAGTGCTGCAAGAAAGGTGCTACAGGAGAAAACCTGCTGGATCACTGCCTAACTGCATGATCCCCTCTGAAAATGCAGGAGGTTCTCTAGAAGCATTTCATTAATCAGTTATTAGCTAAACTTAAATCTTCTGGTACAAAATTATAAAAACTCATTTAAGGAATAAAACAAAGACCAGAGAAAAATGTAAAAATACTAAATTAGAAAATTCATACTAATTATGAGAGTTTTCTAGTAAATAAATTAACTACTACATAGTTATTATTTGGCAAAGCAGGGCCACATTTAAAACCAATCATTTAATCCTTTAAAAAATAAAAAATCAGTCAGGCAACCTAGGTTTATCCTTATACTGTATGTATCATGTTTCCAGTTGTAGGAAAAAAAGTAGAAAGATTTAACATTTTATCAATCTCTAAAACAATTTTACTCTTTAAAATATTCTGTTCTTCCAAAATTCTAGGAGTTCCTTTCCCCAAACAAAAGGAAGCTATATTATTATGTAACAAACAAATTAACGAACAGAACTGAAAACATTTAGGATGTGGTTGTCTGGAGAGTCAATGAAATTTACATAATATTAAACCTACTAATCTTCCAGACTTTAAAAAAGGTCAGGCAAGCTGGTCTAAAACACAGTTGGAATCACTTCCAATTTCTTTATACATCTCTTAGTTGACTTCCATGACACCTTGCATCTATATGAGAACTCTAGATGTCCTTTGGCAAAAAGACGGTAGCATTTGTTTTGATGTGAGACTACATAGCCAAAGAGGAACATAATCAAATACACATACAGCCAGCAAATCTTATTACGGCCTGATGTGGCAGGTACCTTTTTGCAAGGCTATTCTGAGCAATTCATTTAAATATTCAAAGTTGGTGACCATTTTTTGGATTGATTTAATACATTTCAGTGCTAATATTTAAAATATACACATATATATTTTTTCTGAGTATAACAGTAAAATTTTTCATTGTAAAAATTTTGGAAAAATTGTAAAAAAATAATGACTATAATGGATAAACACTATGCCTTCATTTGAGCATACCAAAATTTATTTAGCCTATTTCATGTCTTTCCAAATTTTTACTATTATAAATGCCACTACAGTGCATAATCTTGCCTATAAATCATCATATGCCTTCTATAACTATTTTCTTAGGGTAAATTCCTAGAACTCCAAACACTGCATCAAAGCATAATACTGTCAAGCTGCCTTTTAGAAACGTTGGCTCAACTTCTTATTCTTCCACTAATACATGCTATAGTGGTCACATCAATGCCTATCACTAGACATTTCCATTCAAAAAGAAAAATCTTCGTCAAATGAATAAGCAAAAATGAGTACTCCCATTACTAACAAAGCCATTACATAAAAAACTTGTTAAAATTACTCATCTGTTGCACAGCTCAAAATCCAAAAGAATAATACCATAACTTAAAATTTCCTTCCAACTCATTTATCTTTAATTTTTGCATCAGGTCCTTCTGAAATAAACTTCTTGATAATCCATTTATTAATACTTTACTGTAACAGCTACCTCACTGTAGAAAAGGGAAAAAAGTATAAACTTACTAGAACAGCTAGTGGGAGAGGGATGAACCCCATCCTCCGTGCCACGGAGTCACTGTAATCTGTATATGCCTGCACAGAGGAAGGAGAGAAGGATTTATGGCATGGAAAAAGTTTGCTTCCACTTACCACCAGCAAACGTTCTCAGTGGGTGAGGCTATGCACAAAAACTGAACCCCGCAACTATTATGTAATTGAGTAAAATATGAAAATCTAAACATTCATTAAGAAGTTTTAAATCCAAAGTTGTTTAACTGTTAATATCCTACAGAAACCATACCTAATTTAATAATAAGTACTATCATTATTTTACTAAGTTACAAACATATTGCTGAGAACAGAGATAAGTAGGAAGTTGCAGTTTATGCAACTTTCCTTAACCAATATTCCACGTTAAATTAAACCACCGTTCAGGTAGTTTTGGACTCTGTACTTGATATAATGCTCACATTTTTCTGTCGACTGCTAACAAGGTCAAAAGCAAGGCTGGCTCTATATTCACTGTAGACCTAAAGACAAACAAGAGCAAAACAGTAAGTGATATAGTGCAAATATACAATGTGCAAAGATTTAATCGACTTTGTAGATGAAAATGCTTAATAATTAACCAGGAAAAAGGCCTGATGGGCAAGCAGACATCTGGATAGTGCTTTTGTTTTCCTACAGTAAAGGTAAAACAGCCTCATCCCCAACTGTTACATCCACAAGCTTTTTAAAGATTTTTCTTCAAAGAGGGATAGTCAATGATTATGATCCTGAGAGTTAAGAATTTGGGGAAGACTGGTTATTTTAAGTAGTATAATATATATAAAATAATTCTGGAATTTTAAATGCATAGTTTAAAAAACTGTTATTACAATAATGATACCTCATTCAAACAACGGGTGCTAATAAGCAAGATGTAAAACTGAGTTTGAGAAGGTAACATTTACAAAGGCATTGGAAACTGTCATTTCACTAAAAACTGCACCAAGTACTTGAATGAAGTTTATTAATTTTGACTTCATATGCTGAGAAAATGATCCCACGGAAAGGGAGCCATTTTGTACTGAGGAAACCAAGAGAGTAAATGGTGAAATTACTTGATCAGTGCTTTACGAAAGAGTGCAAAATCTTACTTAAGTTTATTAAAGCATTCAGAAACTCTTCAAATCATTATATTTTAGCAGTTGCAACCACATTAGATTTCAAATCTAGGCCTTTTGAAATAGTACCATGGTTAAGACAAAGCACAATCCAAAGAAAATCTAGGAAACTGTCTAATTGAATATTCATCTTAGAGCTGAGGTAGGAATGGGAAAGGCACTGGGAACTCCCGTGCTTTGTATACGATGAGTGTATAGCACACATCTATTTATGGAAACTCCACAGAATAGCTGGCTTGACATAAAACAAATCTCCTGAATGCTTTCACCAAAAAATATAAGGCTCTTGTTTTCTACAACTTTTCAGAAATCTATAATCACCGAAAAAAAAAATCAATTTTTCAATACAAAATACTTTAAAAATCTAGCCAGAGAGAAAAGGTTTGATAGTCTATGCTTAAATAGAAACAATGTGTTTTTTAAAAGTTTTTAAGTACGCAGACTGTGATAGTATTAATAATTTATCACGATTCTGAGTTAGTGACACTCTACTCTGACTTGAACCATTAGCCAAACAATACTTCCACAAAAAGTATGGAACCAGGACTGTTCAATATTGAAATAACATATTTTCTGTAATATAATAATTAAAAAAATTTAAAACAATAATTCTAACTTCAAAGTAGTACTCTTATCTTAATAAACAGAGTAAACCTAGCCTTACTTTACATCTTTATAATATTAAACAATAGAAGTCAATATTACTTTTCATAATTATTTTTTTTTATTTTTTAAATTTACATTCAAGTTAGTTAACATATACTGTAGTATTGGTTTCAGGAATGGAATTTAGTGATTCATCACTTACATATAATACCCAGAGCTCATCCCAACAAGTGCCCTCTTTAATACTCATCACCCATTTATCCCATCCCCCGCCCAACTCCCCTCCAGCAATCCTCAGTTTACCTTCGTCTCAGTTTCTGCCTTATTTTTCCTTCCCTTACCCTATGTTCATCTGCTTTGTTCTTAAATTCCACATGAGTGAAATCATATGGTATTTGTCTTTCTCTAACTTGTCTTGCTTAGCATAACACACTCTAGTTCCATTCATGCCACTGCAAGATTTCATTCTTTTTGATGTGTGTGTGTGTGCACGCACGCACACACACACACACACACACACATCCATCTTCTCTATCCATTGATCAGTCAATGGACATTTGTGGCTCTTTCCCTAATTTGGCTATTACTGAGAAAGCTGCTATAAACATTGGGGTGCCAACTGCCCCTTCGAATCAGTATTTTTATATCCTTTGGATAAATACCTAGTACTGCAATTGCTAGGTCATAGGGTAGTTCTATTTTTAACTTTCTGAGCAACCACCATACTGTTTTCCAGAGTGGCTGTACCAGTTTGCACCAAAGTCAACATTAAACACTGAATTGCTTATTAAAATACATACATCTGCAGTAATGTCATTGAACTTGGTGATAAAGGCGTGTTTTACAATATCCACGGCAGTTTCTGATGCGATCACCATACAGACATCTGGAAACAACACCCAGAGGTGATCTAGGAAGGACAGGGAAAAAGAGACAATTAAATTTCTTAATACGAATAGAACATCTTATACTATAGTATCACAGGCTACCAAAGAAATCTGAAATCTCCACAGAGCTAAACTATAATGTTGTCAATAAATGATAAGAGACAAAACTAGCATTCAATTATCAAAAGACCTAAATTTTATCAAATTAAAGGCTAATTCATTCAATAGCTCTTTATTCTGTATTTTCTCTGTGCTACACCCTTGAGGGGCAGGACAAAAAGGTGAACAGAGCCCCCAACCTCCTTCATGGAGCCAATATACCAGTAGGATGGCCCGTTAAACAGGCCTGTCATAAAATCCTTTAATTCGATAGCCGCCTAATGTGACAGTAAATAGACATAGACAGGACATGTGCTGAAGTCAACTGAACAATCCCTTCCCCTTCTTTATCACTATGACTTAAAGATACTGATCATTTCTTGCACTGTCACACAGATGCCATTTGTCAAAATTTGCTTCCCTTTAGCCAAATTTATTAAAATGTCAATTTGCTATCAAGTACCTGATAATGTAAACAAATAACCTCCTAAGGGTCTTGGAGGGAGGGGGGTGGAGGGATGGGAAATAACCTCCTAAGATCCTGAAGAAGGATATAAGGGTGGGATCGAGCAAGAAAAGGTTAGAAATGTTGACAGGGACCTAGACAATTTGGGATGTGGGCCCTGGAGGGAGGGGTGGAAAGACTCTAGCTCGGGCTATCTATGCTGACAGTTCTGGTGCCTCTGGCAAGGGCTGGGGTTTGGGGAATCAGGAAACTTCCTTTGTGTTAAACTCTGCAGTGAACCAGCTCCATGACCTCGGGCAAGTTTCTAAATGACCTAAGCCCCAGTTTTTTCATCTACAAAATAAAAAGTCTCTACACTTGGCCATTATGAGGATTAAATAAGGAGATAAAGTACAGAATAATGTGCCTAGCACACAAAATAAGTAGTATTATTTTTATGTTATTGATGATCTTGGAAACTTACAAGAAGCTTCCATAAGTGGTACTTTGATTTTTAAGAAAAGAAATTAAGGAAACCAAAGAGTAAAAGAACGATGAATTCACCAACATTAAGTGTGCCCGTTTTCACATTCTCAGCCATAGCAGTGATAAAGAAGACCTAAGGTAATTAGTTGAAAGTCGCAGTACAAATGAGAACAGGATTTCAAACATCCAGTGGTCAGCAGGCTCAGGATTACTGTCCTTCGGCACAAGAGCCCTACTTCAGACTGCTGATCCCACAGGAATTCTGCTGGGATTAACCAGTCACACGTGCTCACTACCCTGACTCTCGCAGATACCACGTTAGCTGCCTTGGTTACAAATGGAGAATCCAGGTGCTCAGAGAATCCCAGTGTGTGTGGAGGAGGGCTTTGCTGCCACAAGTCAGGTAGGCTTTGTATCAATTCAGATAGGAAATGAAGCCACTGGAAAATAGATCATTTGATCTTATGCTTTCTACAAGCAAATAGCTTCTAGAAATGTATTTCCAAGATCGTATATCTCATTTAACATCTGTTTCTGATTTTTCACAGGTATCTGAAAACTAGCAACGAATCAAAATAAATGAATAAGAAGTTATTAAAAGCCTGGAATGTGCGTGGCATTGAGGATGATAAATAAAATGCAAAGTATAATCGCAGTCCTAAAGAACGAGGTTGCATAAAAATGTCAGACATGAAAAAACTCTCAGTTACTTGAGACACCTGAGCACAAGACCATTTCCTGCCAACTTCACTCAGCATTACCAGACTGTGTTATAATTACCTGCCAATTTCCACTAGGAGCCCAGGAGTCCTACATCTATCTTAGGACTCTCTACGTGTGCTACAGGGCCTGGCTTTACGGAAATGCCTGCTAAGCGAATGGATAAGGAAAATTCACAGAATCTCAACAACTTCCTGTCAGCCCTGATGTAAAGACGTATAAGTAACCAAATGTACTGCCTTACATTATATTTTTTGCAATTTATCCTTATTCAAAATGCTAATTAAGAGGCAGTGAATGAGTAAAAGACAAATGTTAAGAAAGAACAAAAGTTCTTCTGGCAAACGAAAATGAAAAAGAGCCGCTGCATTTAGGTAACCCCAGGATACACAGTTAAGAAAAGAAACAAAGAGGCTGCTGTGCTCAGCGGCGTCCACTCACCCCCTGAGTACACAGCTCTGGAGACACTGAGGTTCAGGGGAAATGACGGGCCAAAAGACTACCTCACAAGGTTGCGGCATCCCGCCACCCACCACGCCGCAGGGAACATGCTCAAGTCCTTCTACCCAAACAGGTTATTTCCAATAGCCTAGGAGCAGAGCAGCTCAAGTTTTTGAAGTTCTTTACAATATTCACTTTAGTCCATGTAAAAGAATGATTTTTGGTTCAAGAGTAAAATTAGAAGGCACTGGATCTGTTAAGAGTTTCGTACCTGGATTCCAAGAAAACTGCTCCATGTTTCTTAGACATACTATTAGCAAAAGCACATAATTCGTGAATCGTTCCTTAATATCTGAAAAAAAATTAAAATATACTGCACTGTATATAAATATTATAATATAGTTCATGTATAACTTTCTTTTAGTCAGAAAATGCTGAAAGTACAATTATATATAAATGTCTGCAAGATAAATATACTATTTTATATATAAGACAGTTACATTGGTAAGGCATTTACATCTCTCACTGACATAATTCAGGTATGAAATTCCAGTTTTGTATATGGCTGAACATAACAGGGTTTTTTAATGTTTTAATAGCTGATAGTATCCCACAGCATGGCCATACCACCATTTGTTTATCCGCTTTCTTACTGAAAGACATTGGGTTGTTTCCAGTGTTTGGCTACTATGAATAAAGCTGCCATATTTCTTGTACAGGTCTTCTGTGAAAATGTATTCCCACTGCTAAGTTGCAGGACAGGCAAACATTTAACTGTATAAGAAACTATAAGAAACTACCAGGGCAAATGGAATATTTTCCACTCACACCACCAAAGCATGAGAACACGGGTCACTCAGCATCCCCGCTAGCATTTGCCAGTGGCAGACTATGGGAGCAGTCATTCTGGGGGTGGGCTCTGCCCTCTCCTAGGACTCTTCCACCCCCATTCTCCACCAAGGTACAAATGTCACCATGGTGAGAAATAAATTATGTCTTCATATTCTCATGAAACAGTTTTGACTTTGTGAACTTCACTCCAGGTTCCAAGGGCTATACTTTGAGAACCAAGACACCATGCTGCTTTGATTTTCGTAACTATGAAAAATAATGTTTCCAGGGATAGAGCTTGTGTTTCCACTCTTCTTAGAGTTACTAAGGAGCGAATAAGGCATAAATGAAAAAGCTGAGCACAGATTTACAGTCATAACTCTGCTCTTGATATCTGCACGGGTGACGTTGGGACGTCAAATTACTTTCTCTGTGTGTTAGTTTCCACATCTATAAAATGGAATATCATCTGTACCAAGAAATTTCTGGATTAATAATAAGAAGCTCTGAAAGTATGGGATGGTGCTCGACAACTGTTTGTCACATTTTGTTATCTTAAATAGCTTGAGATCACAATAACCATGATAATAAGAAAACCTGGTAAAGATGCTGAGGGAGTAAGAGAAAGCACAGCCAAGTCAAAGCAGCAGCAGCCCAGAGGAAATGTGACACGGAGTTTCAGAACGATTTGCAAAATCATACTGCATAAGCTGTACACAAGAGCTAAGTGTACGTACCGCTATTGGACATCTGAAAAAGATTGTTCTTTTCAAACTTCTTGAAAACACTTCCTTTAATTTCAACAAACTGAAACGGTAAACAAAAATATCACCTTTATCACTCTAACAGCTTAAAAATGGACAAACTACATATAAAACTTCCTGGATAGTAAATAACACTTAAAAAATCATTTTATTCCATCCAGAATATTGCCATTAAAGTGCCCATATAACCTCAAAAATATAAAATAAAATCTCATACTTACATTATTAGACATCATGATAGTAAGCAGTGACTTATTGTGCGAGTTAAAAGCCACGTTGAGAGTTGTTGCTTGAACCATGATGAGAATTGCATGCAAAACTAGCAGTGAGTGATGTCAAGGAAAAAGTCTGTCTATTTTCATATTAACTGATAAAACTATACAATTTAGAAAGTGAATAACGGGGAGAATGATTATGCTTTCTAAATCCAGTCTTGCGTTAGTGTTTTATCTTATTAGCTATAGTTGATACAAACTGACAGGTAAGATGTATGCAACCATTTGAAACAAAAGCAGAAATGAGCCTCAGGGCATCTATTCACTTAGACTGTGAGTCTTGGAAGATGGTTGTCTTGTTCTTTCTGGACTTTTGGTATTTGGCATAAGATCTGGGAAACAGGCCTTCGAAAAAGTTTCTAATAAGTGGAATAAACTATGGTATATACTGAAAAAAGAGACTTAGCTGATGTGCATTCTAAAATAGAAAAGAACACAAAGTAAAAGTTAGTCTGAAAGTGACTGGCCTTTATAGTTCTGCAGGGGGTCGGAGTGGGATGTAAGATGACAAGAAATGTCTGATAATTGAGATTCTTCTTTATACGTCATTTTTAAAGATATTTACAAGTTGCAGAATTATATTCATATTACACATGGAATAGTTTGTTTAAATGAGAATAGTAACTGTTTTACTCCACATGCTTGAAACAAACTTTTATGCTTATAGAAATCTTCCCATTCAGTTCCTTAACTTTCCAAGTATTAATCCAATGTTTTCATGTATGACACTTTGAGAGACAGTACACATTCCTGTGAATGAGTACGGACCCCACATGGAACTCAAGTGTAGCTCTCCCTGTGTGCATACAGAGACAAAGATGGGTGCATACACACATGCAAACAGTTTATACGGTAAAGCCTTCAACTCTTCAAAAGAAAAGCTTTAAGAAGGGGTGTGGGGAGCAGAGGAAACAAAACTTGCAAAATTCCTCTCCAATCAATTTCAAATTTTACCTCTAGGTGAACCATATACATTTTAAGTCTTAGGTTTTAACAAAAAGCTCAAGATAACTTCCAAACAATTGGGCTTCAAGATAACTTCCAAACAATTCCAGTATAGGTATGAAAGTTATGTGGATCTCTATAAAGTATGTATAAATAAACCTTGCTTCTCAAGTTTTTCCACATAATCAGTCATACTGGGACTGCAGCTGTTTTCTACCAGTTAAAGGGAGCAAACATACACGAGGCTCTTTAATCTACAATCACTACCATAACCAATTTATTAAAAGAAAGGAGATGTTAATCTTCAGGAGACACACACACACACACACACACACACACACACACACACACGTGCACCTTTAAATGTGAGAAACAGCTAACCAAATAAAACAATGTAGAATATGCACTGCCTTGAAATTTCCAGTAATTCTAAAAGATACAGACATAGAGAACAGCCATGAAAAAATGAGGGATCACTCCAATATGGGCTCTCTTTCTTTCTTTAGGTTCTGTTGCTGTCCAATAGAGAGCATCTAATATATCTTGTCCAAATGACGAAAACAGACGATCTGCTACCTAAGGAGAAAAATAATTGGAAAAATGTTTCTTTTTCTGAAAAGTATTTTTTACTATTCCACCTAAGTATGTTACTAAAACTCGGATGCAACTCAAAAAATACTGGAGCTCTGACTTTTTAAATCCCACTAGAAGGCAAGCCATAAAACAGCAAGGATCTCTTTATTCTCTGACACACAGTGAGTGCTCAAAATCTTGTATTATTTGAATTAGACTTTGTCTAATTAGCTATATATTTATAACAAGGAGAGTCTTACATAATGGCAAAAATAAAAGGGAGAGGCACATCAAAATCATAGTCTCTCTGATTTTAATTATTTAAATTCAGATTTAGGATTTGAACTTAAGTCCTTTAGAACAAATACATCATTTGACCCACTGTATTTGCACCTAATATTTGTAGACAGCTATAGCTGTAATTTATTTTGGATTAATCCACAGTACGTAATACGCAGATTTACTTCCTAAAGACATTTCCAGGTATCGATCTCCGTGAATAGAGTACAATGAATAAAAAGCAGCACATAAAAAAGAAAGGAGGGCATATATTATTCAGGCCTTGGCTAGAATGTTACATCCATACCCAGACCATCAATCTCTGGCTCCCACAGTGTCTAATCCGTCACCCTGTTCTTTTGCATCATGGTGTTTATCACTTCCAAATACCTCCTGGTTTACAGTCTCGTTTCTACCTGCAGAACATAAGCTCCTTAAGAACAGGCTTTGCTCGCCTCTGCATCTTTAAGGGCCTAATGCAGTAGCTGGCATGCAGTAATTGTTGATTAAATACTTGTCAAATGCAGGCATAATAGTGACCCACTGTTTAGGGAGCACCCAACACATGTCCAGCACCGTGTTAAGCCCTGTCTGTAGACTGCTTCACTGCATGTTCATAATTCCCCTAGCACCTGCATTCACAGATGAGACAGCAACTAGCAGCCATGTCCAGGACAGTGAGGCAGTAAATGGAAGAAGTGGGGTTCAGTCACAGATGGTTTATCTCCAAACGAGAGCCAGGACCACTCATCAACAAGTATAGTCTACAAAGTGAATATGCATTTCAGCCATTCTGACCAGCAGTTCATGGACACTTTTCCTTGAGGCTTATTCTCTAACAACAGTGTTGGGGGCACCCTGTAGAAGGCTGTGTAAACTACTGGGCACACGCATTAAGTGTGGGGGTAGGGAGAAGCGTGTGTCACCTGCAATCCCTTAAGAGGGAAGGCAGTGAAGGAGACTGCTAGGCCACAGAAGGAATGAGATAAGCCCAGGCTCTTCTGTTAGAAGATGGCTACTCTGCCTCACAAACTTCACCCACACTGTCTGCATCCATCCTACTTGGTGCATCCTACTTGGTGGGGCACAGCAAGAGCATAGGTAATGAGCCTAGAATCAGGAAGCTGGGGTGTGGCTTTAAATCATGCTGGTCAATGAATTCAGGAGTAATGAGAACGGCCAGAGTTCCATGGCTTCTGTGAAGAGATGGAAAGCCCTGATCTACCACAGCAATTCAGCCTGAGAGCAGAAAGGCCAGCAACACCCTACACTCCTCGATCTGCCCACTCATTAGGGAAAATCCTTTCCCAGCTAAGTTAAAAGAGAAGTAGACCTTATTTGTGTCCCTAAAAAGTAGTATAGGAAAATGCATTTGAATCTCAAAAGTTTTATTATATAACCTAGAGTAACTTACTATTTTAAGACTAAAATTCTGCCTATGGAGCAAAGCATGATTTTTTTGCTTTGTGTAGCTGCTTAATTTATTTTTTGTAAGAAAGCAGATTCTCACAAGTTAATTGCTTTAAAATGAAATATACTGCATTAAAAATACTGGGACACCTGGTGGCTCAATTGGTTGAGCATCTGCCTTTGGCTCAGGTCATGATCCCAGGATCCTAGGATTGAGCCCTGCGTTGGGCTCCCTGCTCGGCAGGGAACCTACTTCTCCTCCTCCTCCCCACTCGTGCTCTCTCTCTCACTAGCTCAGTCTCTCTCTCAAATAAATAATTTATTTATTTATTTATTTTTTAAGATTTTATTTATTTGACAGAGAGAAACACAGCCAGAGAGGGAACACAAGCAGGGGGAGTGAGAGAGGGGATCATGACCTGAGCTGAAGGCAGTCGCTTAACCAACTGAGCCACCCAGGTGCCCTCAAATAAAATTTTTTTTAAGAAATATTAGGTACTTGGAGAAACTGGGAAACTTGTGTGCTTGCTCTATGTAAAAATTCCAAAGCATTTTAAATGTAAATCTATTATAACAAATATATACAAGATCTTAACATTTTTTCATAATCTTTAAAATTTTAGTAAGAAACATATATGGGTTTCCAATGAATTTAAAAACAGATTTCCCTACCATCTGACAATTTACATTCTCAAAGGAGTACTGACTAAAAAGTCTGGAGACAGCAGGAACCTTTCTCTCCTACTTGAGGACATGTCATGCCCTGAGGAAAACGGCCAGCAGGGCACCATCTCATGAGGAAGAGATTCTCCAGTCTCAGCCCAGAATTACTTAATCAGAATTTGCATTTTAACAAGGTCTCCAAGTGACTGTATGAACCAAGTCTGGCAGTCCCAATACTAGAGTTGTCAGATGAATGTTCTGGATCATTGGGCCCAAAGTCTGCGCCCCAAACAAGCCAGTGCAGGTCGGAAGGCTAGGCTGACCACGTGGGTACAGGAGGGCCGTCACTCACCTCGAGCATATTGTAGATGATGTAGAGCTTGATGACTGACTGCCCCCTTATCAGATGATACATCATGGAGTAGTCAACATAGTGCATCATAAAATAGCAGATTACCAAGATAACACCCTTCAAAATGTCACACACCTGAGCAGGCTGAAGCAAACGTCTGTCCCTGAAATACATAAGTAATAAAAATATGAGTTTTACTTTAAATGCTCTTGAAATCATCTTTACTGGACACACACTGGCATACAGAGATAATGATGAGAATGCAGTCGCTCTTTTAAGAACTAACAAGTTATCCTGACTACTCAATTGTGTGAAGTTTTCTGCCCAATAAAAAATAAAGATATTAAACCAGAATTAATAGTAGAAGTGCGTCCTCTCCACAAGGGAACACAGAGGACAGGTGTCTGCTGACAACATGCTTTGAAGCAATGGAGTTCCAGGATTCTGACCTAAGCCTTTCACCTCATCCTGAAGCCCAGCAGCCCACTGGCTCAGCCCTTTCCACACACGGGTAGTGCTCTGTACTTTTCATTTACCAGTGGAGCAGGTTTCTCCATGTGGCTACACAAGGAGTTTGTATTTCTGTGATGGCATCACGGTCCACTGTGTGCACGCGCCAAAATTTATGGAACGCCCCGGCAGACGGCCAGTCTTCGACAACTACAAACCACAATGCCACGTGCATATCATGCCTTATATGTGAAAACGTATCCATAGGATAAATTCCTACAGCCGGAGGGTATGTTCCCTCAACAGAAGCAGTGAACCGCCCTCTCCTATGGCTGCACCAACGTCTGCATCCACTAGCAGCTCCTGAAGGAGGCTGCGGCGCATGTGCGGCAATCCAGGATTTGATCAGCTGTCGGCTCTCTGCCAATCCTACTGTTGAAAAATGGTATCTAGCATAGTTTCAGTTAATTCTTCCCTTTAGGGAAGTACATTTCTCCATATATTTAAGTTATTTATATTTTCTGTGAATTCTCCCCTCCTATCTTTTTCTTACTGGCGTGATAGGAGCTGAAGCTAGTTTTAACCTAAGTACTACTAGCAGCACCACTGCTTATTTCAGGATGGGGTTCAAGGCAGTCCACCTCAAAATATGCTCCTGTGCCATCTTATTTTGAATTAAAGTTATGTAAGAAACAGCTGGTACAAGAAGGACATTGTGACCTCCTGTCCCCTTGAAAGTGGGAGATAAATTCCCCAGGGAATGGCACCCTCCCCTGGGCATGGAAGGCATCCTTACCACCAGAGATAAGAAATTCAGGGCCGAGAAAGCTATATAAACAATCTTGTTACTTCTTCATTAATTTGCTATCCTAAGTTCTTCACCTTGTTAATTCTTCATAAATTTATTGTTTCTTTGTCTTAAAAGTATAAAAGTGCCCTGCCTGGTCACTTCTTTGAGTTGCCTATTTTTATGAGTTCCCGTATGTACGAAATTATATTGTTCTCCTGTGATCTGTTTTATGACAATCTAATTATTGGACCAGTAGAAGAATCTAGATGGGAAAAAAGGAAAAGTTTCATCCCTTACATTTCAAGGTCAGAGTATGAAGAGCAAAACCTAAATTGTGCATGGAACCATCTGACTAACACAGCAAAAAATACAAAGAAGAAATTTACAATTTCTTTCCGTGGATATGAAACTCCTGTGGCTGAAATGGAAAGCAGCTTGCTCTACCGCAGGGGAATTCCTCAAGACAGGACTCCATCTCCTGTTTGGGAAGCTTTTATGTAATCAATAAAAAGCCCCCAGCACTTTCTTTAGGAGCTGCAGAATCTCTTCATTTCACCATCCTGACAATGTTCTAGCAACTACCTAAGGGGTGTCCTCGTTTTCCAGCTGGACCTCGACATTCTGAGGTCTTCCTGTCTTCGCTATTCCCTAACCATTATCCACATTCAGATCAGGGGCTCTTTTCTTCGAGAGAGCCTTGCACGGTTCAACAAGGATAGGCCTTCCAAACTGTTACCTGAAACACTGTTTCACAAAAACAGTGTAATAGTTTACAAATGAGGCTTGCAATAGCAGCTCTGTGAGCAGGTGATACAGAACCTTATTCTTGCTTTCCACAACGCACATCACACATGGTTTTCAGTCAGATACGTAATTGATCTGTTCACAGAAAGAATAGGGGATACTGCAAAAATCCTGAAAAGAGGTAAATTCTGTGAGAACTATGTCCACAAAGGCTTAGAATTAGATGGGAAGACAGTGCCCAGTGAGTCTAAATGGGGTGACAGGTCAGAATTTGTCTATGTCAGACCTTATGTCTTGACACCAGCAGTATAAACTGATAAACCAAGTGAAATTATTCTTAGCAGCTGAAGTTTTGGGCTAAATTGCATCGAGGACAAAGTTGATCAATCTCTAGCACTATTTCCCTGTCTCCTTGACTCTTCTCCAGTGCTGTTCCTCTCTCCCAAGTAGATGCTGGCCTGTTTATCCTCACGGAACCAGAGGGATCTTTACCTCCTGTCTCCCAAACACCCAGCCCAGAACACAGATTTCTGTCTAGGGCTATTCCATCATCAAGGCAATTCCCTGCTCCCACCCTACAATATTAAAAACAGAACAGGTGGAACATTTGTCAAGAGTGGGAGGAAGCTGTTCTTCATTCAAACAACGAGAAGAGGAGGCATTCTGAACACTCTTGGGCTGCTGGCCTGTGTGTGACTCTGTCCCCTGGGACAGCTGTCTCTTTCTCCGAAGTGCAGGTGCAGCTCTGCATATGCCAAATACCACAGATCACCCAGAAGTGTGGGCCTCTGTAGTCAGGAACTACAGGTCACACTCGATGAATGGAAGAAAATGATAGGTACCAAAAGTAGGGTAGTATTAATTAATTTGCATTAATTACCAAGGTGACTTTGATAACTAATTAAAGAAAACTCTACTTAGAGCTTTAGGTACTAGATTGGTATCTACTTAGTTAAGTGAACTCAACCAAAGTAATTTTATTTAAGAGACAAAGAGCTGGGCACCTGGGTGGCTCAGTGGGTTAAAGCCTCTGCCTTCGGCTCAGGTCATGATCTCAGGTTCCTGGGATCGAGGCCCACATTGGGCTCTCTGCTCGGCGGGGAGCCTGCTTTCTCCTCTCTCTCTGCCTACTTGTGATCTCTCTCTTTGTCAAATACATAAACAAACTCTTTAAAAAAAAAGAGAGACAAAGAGCTTTTATATATATCATATCCAATTTTGTGTTTTTATAAACTTACACAACAGAGGGCCAACGCACTAGTGTGTGTCTACAAAAGAATGCTGTATTAATTATAAGTCATTGCTGCAAATTAGAGCTAACATTGGAAATATATACCCCCAAATAACACAATATGACACATTTTGAACTAAGATAATAAGAACTTAAAATCAAGCAAGCATCAACAACTTTAATTTAGCTTTATCTTGCCTAGGATCAACCAGGTTGTAAAACCACAGAAAAGTTGTACAAACACCTTATGCTACAATTTTCAGTTACTATGTGGCAGGCACTGTTCTAGGCACTTGGAATATACTCATTTCAATTTTCACATTAATCATATGGGCAAGGTACTATCTAGATCATCTCAGTTTTACAGATGAGGCAAGGCACAATCAGGAAGGTGCCCACAGCTGGACAGTTATCAAATCAAGAGGTAGAGGAGCGGGGGTCTGAACCTTGGTAGTCTGGCTCCAGAAAACATATTCATTACTATCATCTACAATTTCAGACTTTTCTTTAAAAGAACTTTTAAATCAACAACTTGGTACTCTTTCTCTTTCAGTGTAATTTAATATGATATAACTTATCACTATACTGACGGCTCATTTAGAAAGATTGTGCTAAAAAGTAAATACACCCATTATTTTTGTTCATTTCTAAAAAGAGAAAAAAAACAGGACCATATTTCACTGGACCCATGGCTCACTCTCTGTGTGCTCCCTACTCTGGCAAAAATCTCCTTTGCTAACATCCTAAGTGGCTGCTCCAGAAATGACTTTGATTTTCAGGAGTATTATTCAAATAAAGAATAAAAGTAGCAGAACTCCTAAGAAACAGAGTCTTGTTTTTCTATAAATGTCCCCGTAAAGAAAGGTTGCAAAAATAAAAACTACTCCTAAGGTGGCACCTTAAAAGACACCTGTATGTCTCACAGCATCTCTGAGTAAGAAAAGACGTGACTCAAAATAAGTTCACAGGATTAGAAGAACTTGAACTAGTCCCAGTATTTGTTTCCTTCTCTGTCAGGATATTTTTAGATGACTATCTGATAAGCATTTCCAACTCCACAAGAAGTTTATCCACAGCTTTGCCAATCAACTTGGAACTGGTTGTCAAACAGTTTCAGGTTCAAGTTCTTCCTTAAGAATGTCTGTTAAAGGGCACCTGGGTGGCTCGGTCACTAAGCATCTGCCTTCCACTCAGGTCATGATGCCACAGTCCCAGGATCCAGCCCCACGTTGGGCTCCCTGCCCGGCGGGAAGCCTGCTTCTCCCTCTCTCACTCCCCCTGCTTGTGTTCCCTCTCTACCTGTGCTTCTCTTTGTCAAATAAATAAATAAGATCTTAAAAAAAGAAAGAAAGAAAGAAAGAAAGAAAGAAAGAAAGAACATCTGTGATATGGTTATATGTTATATGGCAATTCATTTTGTAAATGCTGGAGATCTCACATGAACACATAAATAAGTGGAATAAACTGCTGGACAAAGTGAAAAACCCATTTTTCTAATTCACAGGTTTGGCTGTGAGTTATAGCCAGACAAGTTAACATTAAACAAGATACTCAACAGAACTTAAGATGATCTACTCAGGCTTCTTCCTTCCACTTGGTAGCAGAAGGTAACATGCTAAGATTAAAGTAAAAACTGGCAGCACAGCAGCACAGAGAAAGATCAAGAAAAAAGAAAAGGCAACACAGATGAGTAAGAAAAATGGGATAATATCTGCCTGGTTGATTTTCAAATTGGTGTAGAAACAAGCTATCGGCATGAGATATTTCCTTATAAAATACATAGACTGAATCTTTCTAATACTTTTAGCTATTTGTAGTATACCTAAAAGAATGTAAAATAAGAAAAAGTAAAATATTCAATATGGTTCCCATTTTTAAAAAAGAAGTCATTTATAATTTCGAAATAAATTCAAATAAAGTATTGAGATTAAGATATTTTCCTTAATTAGAAAATGGTATTTTTGGCCGGTTAAGAATCTGTCTTTCGTTTGGGTCATGAGCCCAGGGTCCTAGGACTGAGCCCCGCATCAGGCTCCCTGCTCAGCGGGGAGTCTAATTCTCTCTCTCCCTCTGCCTGCCTGTTCCCCTGGCTTGTGCTTCAAATGAATAAATAAAATCTTAAGAAAAAAAAAAGAAAGAAAACTGTATTTTAAATTTTAAGTTTTCCTGATCTACAGTAGAAAAATAATTATGAGGTGCTAAAACTGAATGATTAAAGTTGGGCTTTAAAAGAATTTCAAACTATACTAGAAAAAACCCCAACTGGTTTAATAAAGCTGGAGTAATGCAAAATAAAACCTGCTTACATGGAAGGAACTTATTATAAGCTCAGTTGACTGCTGTAGCACTGGAGAAAGAGTACTTGCTCTCAAGGTCTAGAGCAGCAAGTGCAATTAAAGATCATTTGACTGAGTGATTTTCCTACATTAGGTAAGATCACAATCAAATCTTGCAAAAATGTGGACAAAGCCTTAGGACCAAGTAGGGATAGAGACCCAGTTTTCCTCAGGTGTCCATTTTCAAATGTCTGCCTATGCTGTTTTTGTTGTTTCCATTATAATTAAATCTGTTTGCACGGATGTCAATTTGGCCAAGAGTAGAGAAGGAAAAATCAGGGTTTACTCACCACAAGGAGTCCCTGTGACACCACATTCCATTCTATAAAGGAAGTGAAAGTGCTCCTCCCTTCGGTCTGATTCACGAGAGAGAAAGAAAGAGAGAAGGTTGTAATGTTGCTACGCTACTTAGAGTGCCATGGTGAGGAAACAGGGGACAACAAAACCTGATTTATGAAGACTCTCTAATAAAACAAATATATTGCTGTCTACATATCAGCCACGCAGATCAACCCTGGTAAGAGAAAATTGCAAACATATTTGTTTCCCCAGAGACAGCCACCAA
>PITA01006529.1:0-99382 GCA_004023965.1 Spilogale gracilis
GAGAAAGGGGAACCCTCTTACACTGTTGGTGGGAATGCAAGTTGGTGCAGCCGCTTTGGAAAACAGTGTGGAGATTCCTTAAAAAATTAAAAACGGAGCTACCCTATGACCCTGCAATTGCACTACTGGGCATTTACCCCAAAGATACAGATGTAGTGAAAAGAAGGGCCATATGTACCCCAATGTTCATTGCAGCAATGGCCATAATTGCCAAACTGTGGAAAGAGTCAAGGTGCCCTTCAACAGATGAATGGATAAAGAAGATATGGTACATATATACAATGGAATACTATGCCGCCATCAGAAAGGATGAATGTCCAACTTTTGTAGCAACATGGACCAGATTGGAAGAGATTATGCTGAGTGAAATAAGCTAACTAGAGAAAGTCAAGTATCACATAGTTTCACTTACTTGTGGTACATAAGGGGTAATATAGATGACAGTAGGAGAAGGAAAGGAAATGGGAAGTAGGGTAATCCAGGGAGAGAAACGAAACATGAGAGACTTTGGACACAGAAACAAACTGAGGGTCTTGGAGGGTAGATGGTGGGGGGATGGGAGAGCCTGGTGGTGGGTGCTGAGGGCACGTATTGCATGGAACACTGGGAGTGGTGCATAAACAATGAATCTTGGAACACTGAAAAAATAAAATAAAAAATATATATTTAAAAAAAGGAAAAAAACCCAACAATACAAAACAGAAACCTAAAACCAAAAATGAAAACAAACAAACAAAAACAAGACAAAACACATTATATCTTGGTAACCACTTTTAATTTGTGACTCCTCTGCACTTGGGTGTGCCTCCAGTTTTCCAAACTTCAGAACTTTTTGCTGGATCAGCAATAAACAACTTAAACTTAACAAGAAGCGAGAGAGGATCTAGATTGTAATGTTGCTTTTGAAAAATAAAATCTTAAGTCATAAATCAACTTACTCGGATTCCTCACGTTGCAATCATTCTGTGCTTCTCACTTCATAATAATAACATTAAAATTCAATATTGGGCTTTGGCAAAAATAAAATAAAGAGATAATACCTAGATGTCAAGGCCTTCTGGTGACTTGTTCAATGCCTTAATGGTTCTATGTTGCACAGGACATTATTTTAAATGTAAAAGCAGATAACTACCATACTTTTGAATGTTTACTATTCATTACTTTCAGATTAGCTGACTGATTTTTTATAACCCTCATGACTAGATGAGAGATTCTGGAAATTTGAGGCTAAAGACAACGTATGGATGAGTGAAAGGGAAGGGATAAAAAGAATGAGAGGCTAAACAGGTTCCATCTCTTTCCTTACCTCTCAATCTGTAATAAGCTTGAAGGCTGGCTAAAATCTCTTTCATGGATTCCTGTGGACAGACTTTAACTCCAGTTGGGAAAAATGTTGACCTTTTTGTTCGATGCTTAAAAAAAGAAAAGGAAAGAAAAGAAAAGTGGCATAGCACAAACTTTGAAGAGAGGGGAATACCTATATATTCTTATCATGGTCCTTAATGCTATGGTTAATATGGAGGTAAACAATGCCATCCTAGTCAAGGGGAAGTTTGAATTAATAATAATGATGATCATGATAATAGTTCACACGTGCTTTTCATATATTACAAAATTCAATACTCTTAAAAAAACCACACATTACGTACTACTTTTTCTCCCATTTTATCAATGAGAAAATCAAAGCTGAGGGAAATTATGTGGTTTGCCCAGAATTACAAGGCTGGTAAGTGACAGTCTCTAGGTGTATGTTCCAAGTATAGGAAATGCTCAGAAGTCAAACAGAAGAGAGGAAAAGTTGAAAGATATGCTGGGAAGGAGGTGAAGCTCCAGACACATGGGGAAGACTAGCTCCCCCCTCAAATCCCCCAAAACCTCTTCAGTTCTGAAAGCTCATGTTTTATCTTATTTGTAATTGGCACAGAGGAGGGAGTTCTGAAGACTCCATAACTTTTCAGGCAAGTAAACTTCTAAGGGACTTTCTCATTTTCGGTGAATTGAGTAGACCTGAAAGAGTCTTTTGCTAGTCCACAGCTTCTTTAACATATTGTATCAGTTAGGAGCCCTCCAGCTGCCAGAAACAGACAAATTCTGGTCCAGATAACTTAAGCACATAGAGGAAATTTAACATCTCATAGAACAAAGAATCCAAGGTAAGATGATCCAAGCGTTTGTTCACTGAGGAGCTCCTTACTGTCACCGAAGATTCAGGTCTGTTTTGTTGATCTGTGCTGCTCTGCCCAACAAGATCCTCCTTGGTGTTTCAAGATGGCGGCTATAGTTCCATGCCTGAGATCCTGACATGACAGCTTCCAAGAAAAGAAGAGGAACTGTCTTTCCTTGGATCAACTGATGAACATATGTCTCCCCATAAAGGGATCACTGGCAAAGGCTATGGAAGGTTAAGACTGATCTGGATTTACCCTTGGACTGGGGATTGGGCCATCTTCCTTGAGCATATACACAGAAGAGGGTAGTTGCTCAGCAAGAAAGAACTGGAGGATGGATGTCAGAGGGGCAACCTGTTGTCTGCTACAAACGTCTTCATCTTATATCTGTACTTGTTGAGAGTTTGAGTGAAATTATTGAATTTTCAGAGATGTGTGGAATCCTTTTACAAAAAAACAGAACTCTTCAGTGTTCACTGCTAACTGTTCTGCTCTGTTCGTCCTTATTTTTCTATTTGTCTTTTCTTTTTAAAAAGATTTTATTTCTTTATTTGACAGAGAGAAATACAGCTAGAGGGGGAACACAAGTAGGGTTGAGTGAGAGAGGGAGAAGCAGGCTTCCCGTCGAGCAGGGAGCCGGATGCGGGCCTCAATCCTGGGTCTCCGGGATCATGACCTGAGTTGAAGGCAGACACTTAATGACTGAGCCACCCGGGCACCCTTATTTGTCTTTTTATTTTTTAAATTTTTTAAATTTTTAATTTTTTTTCCTATTTGTATTTTTATATGATATGAGTGAACATATCCAAGCTACTGAAATGAAAATATATAATAGTCCTGAAATGTTTTAATATTCAGGTGACAGTACAATGCAATACTGTTACTTCTGCAAAATTAAAATGAATGATAAGGAGCTACCAGGCTGAGAACCTTTATTCTCTAGGACATACATTTGAAAGAGACAATTGAATCTTTATATGTGTTGTCAACTAAAATCCCTGACAATGTTCAGTTTTCCAATTTTTGGTTATACTTAAAAAACTAACATATATGCCCTTTGTTGGGCACTGGGAATACTGAATGAATTTAACATTAATGACTTTTTTCCTTTGCCTTAATCAGAGATAAAGCAGAAATTAAGAACTGTTCAAACCCTTAGAAACAAATTAGGAGTAGTTTAGCAATTAGCAGTACAAGAGCTCTTGCTTTGGAGACCCCCTGCAGCAAAGAGTTAATGTTTAAACTGTTTAAAATTCAGTGTGGTCAATAAGGCTCTTATTTCCTGACCACATCAGATTTCTCCAATGCAATTTTTCAATTATTCCAGCCATTTTTTAAAAAAACAAATTCTCATTTCACTGCAATTTCAGGTGAACATTGTAGCACCTTAATCTGTGGGCTACATTTGGATTTACACTGTGGGCTACCTTCAGATACTGTCACATTTCCAAACGAAAATGTTAGAAACAGAAACCCAAAATTTCCTTTCTTTCTAAAAACACGAATTACCACAGTCTCTTTTTATGGACCTCTAATTCCATTCATTTATTGTAATAGATGAGGTATTGTTAATAGTAGTTGCCTCCATAATTCACAAAGAGTTGTTGAGCTCATACTGTGTGAGAAGCAATATGATATGCATGTGTTGAGAAATCAAACATTTCTTTTTTTTTCTTTAAGATTTTATTTATTTATTTGACAGAGAGAAACACAGCTAGAGAGGGAACACAAGCAGAGAGACTGAGAGAGGGAGAAGCAGGCTTCCCACCACGCAGAAAGCCTGATGTGGGGCTCGATCCTGGGTCTCCGGGATCATGATCTGAGCCGAAGGCAGTCGCTTAACCAACTGAGCCACCCAGGCGCCCCGAGAAATCAAACATTTCTAAGGCAAGTCTTGGCTCTGAAGGAGCTCACAGGGAGTTGGGGCCAACAGCCACGGAATCAAACACAGGCAATACAAGGCTACAAGGAGATTGATAGAGAAACCAAAGACAGGTGGATGCCCTTACTCGCAGAAGGGAGGTGTCAGGGAAAGTCCACGAGGGAGGAGGTCATCAAGAGGACATGAAGGCTGACTGACCCAGGAGCTGGACACCAGTCATCTAGTCAGTAAATGTGACTGAGCCCAGCTAAGGCATCTATATAAAGTCTTAAGATTTTGGTGGCAGGGGCAGAGATCTATTCATCTTGTGGCCACGCAAGACAAACCTCATAAATTCCTTTCTTATTAAACCTGCCATCCACCAATCTGGAATGCTCTGCCTTTCTCTATCTCTCCTTGATCTCTGTGTACAGTGCTGGTTGTGAGGTCCACCTAGGGAACTCCTGAAGGTGTGAAGCAACCGTTTGCTAAGGAAATAAGATCTCAATTGTCCTGAAGGAATTGAAAGGACTTACGAACCAAGAGATCACCCCAGGGCGCATGAAGCCATAGGAACTGTGTGGGCTTCCAAATCTGTTACTTATTTTAAGGGTTTGTCTTAACACCGAGAGACATTTCATGAGCCAGCGATTTCCTGGAGAATGTCCCTCAACCTTCTTTTATTTGTCTTATCAGGTCATTTCCCTCTTTATTACTCTTTCTCCCCATCTCCCATGACAGCAAGTACTTAACACAAAAACTCCTTAAAATGTTTTCTCCGTGTGTGTTTCATTTTTTTGTGGTGTGATCTCTGCAGGTAAAATGGCTCTTGATGTCTTCTGCACATTGGAAAGGGGAAAGGACAGCAGGACTCAACTTCAGCAGCCTCCGGGACTGATACCATCCTCATGCCCTACCTCCCCCATCTCTGCAGTCACCTACAGGACTCTGGGACTCTTCTGGTTGTTTGACCACCCCCAGTGCCTGCCACTTTGAGTATGTTGCCTGTGATTCCTGTGTTTCCTGAATCTGTTAGCATTGACCAAAGTCATGCATTGAATTTTGAGGATTTAAAAAATGGGTTTGCCCTCTTCCTATGTCTTTCCTCTTTGGGGAGTTCTTTTCCCTTCCCACTTGGTGGAGTTGCACTCATCCAATCAATATGCAAATTCATTCTGTTTGTTCTCCTATCGATGCAAGCAAGTCTTGTTTTGTTAATTAGAGGTTAGATTACATCTCTCCTTCAAAGACACACAACTCTGTTTGAAAGAAATATGACTTTATGCTCACAATAGTTTCAGCCAAGAATTCTTTTTTCTTTTTTTTTAAGATTTTATTTATTTATTTGACAGAAAGAGATCACAAGGCAGAGAGGCAGGCAGAGAGACAGGAGGAAGCAGGCTCCCTGCTGAGCAGAGAGCCCGACGACTGGGCCTCCATCCCAGGACCCTGAGATCATGACCTGAGCCGAAGGCAGAGGCTTTAACCCACTGAGCCACCCAGGTGCCCTCAGCCAAGAATTCTGAGCCAAACTCAGCCAGTTGTACAGTAACAGGGATGGGGGCTGCTGATGTCTTTTAGAGACCAAAAGAAGATTAGTGCAATGTGCTTTCTAAGTTGTGCTCCTCCTTCCCATAGGTGTCTGACTCTTCTGCACTGCCTTGAATGTCAGAGAGAGAGGGCTATTGACTTCTCTGTGAAGACTTTTCTTAGTCTTTTTTTTTTTGGTTGAGTCTCTATCACATTTTTTATACACAATGCATGTAAGGAGAGGGGGCCACACGATGTGATCAAGTGAGAAAGTAAGCAAGTCATGACCTTGGGATAGATATTTAACTTTCCTTGCTTCAGTTTCCTCATCAATAACATGGGAACAAAAATAGTACCTGTCTTATATGGTCATTCAGCTTAGATAACCATATCTACTGGGAAAATCCAGATTGTTCTCTGAGAGAGAACAGAGAAAGAGATTTACTCTTCTGGGAGTACTAGGGTATCTCTCTTATAAGACCATCTTATCAAGCTCAAGTGCTTTGGAAGGAGTGGTTAGAATACATTGGGTTATCTTGTGTTCAAACAGATATGCCCCCATTCTTAACCAGCTTGGTGGGGTGGGGGGAAGGTTAATTAGGTGAGTGTTTGGAATAATGTTGAGTCATGCTAATTTTTTTCAAGAGAGTAACTGGAACTTTTAATCAAACCCACAGTGGATTTTGTTATTAAAATGGCTGGGAAGGGGTACTCCTGTGCTTGAGGAGAGGAGACACTCACCAGATGTGTGTTGAGCTAAAGTGAAGATTTCAGGAAGAATCACTGGCTTCTCTGCTTATTGTAAGACATTGCTGAATGAGAGTCTAACCCAGGGCAGTGCACCTACTAACCAGTCAACATGGATTGATGACATGATGAGTTCATATTTGGGTATGAAACCAACCATACACAGGGTTTTGTGGTAGTTCTTATCCTTCTCACTTATGTCTAGGAAATCTTGTACACTTCTGCCTTTGCATTTGGCTCACATACTTAAAAAGGGTAAATTAAAAAATATGCTCAAGTCAGGTTATTCAGGTTCATGACTAATTTTCTACTGAGATTGAGGTTGATATTAGTAGAGATTGAGGTAGATGTTAATAGCAGAGTAGTGATCAGATTTACTGGAATGATTCAGTTACAGGTGATCAACATCTCTGCTTAAAGTTAAAAAATGACTCATATTTCATATTTTATTTATATATGTGTGATGTCTTTCATTCTAAGGATTAGAGAATATAATAATAAAAAAATTCTTTCTTTGTTAATTGCAAAAGTCATCCACTTAGTGTAAATAAGGGTAAATTAGTGTAAATGCTACAATAAGCATTTTTATTCCTAAGTGCCTCAGGACACACCCATTACAGCAGCCTAAAAAATGAAAAAGTCCTGTAACTTCTAAGAGAAAGCCAGGTGTTATTTACTTTTATCTTCATTCAAAAGCTTGACTCATTTTATAACCTTGCTACTATATCTATTACCACCTAGAATAATATTTTCTGGCTCAGAAGCCCAATAGTTAGTTCTATGATAATCAATTCAAATATCCCCTTGAAGGAAATGTGGAACAGTTTGGTTTTGACTGATTGCAACCCTCTCTAAGAATTCTTAAAATGTCAATCCTTTATCTCATTTCCTTAGCTGTTTTCCTAGCCCTAATTCAGACCTTGACTGTCTAGTGTTTACCTCTTTCAAACTAAAGTTGCCTGATACATGCTGTAATGAAACAGACATTTTGTCTTATTTTCCACCATATACCAACACCTAGAATGGTTCTGTACAGAGTTGGCACTCAGCATGTTTTTTTCGAGTGAAAGGATTTCTAGTTATGCTAGTCCCTCACTTACTCCTCCCCTGCCCAAACTCCAAGCTTTAATGTTTTCCCATTACAGTTGTGTAATGAAGTCCTTGGTCCAGAATTCAAGGCTAACCCTAATCTAACTCCGTCTAAATACTTAGTCTCATTCTCATCTGTCATATTCTCCACTTCATCTCACTTCCACTCCGTTCTCCATGTTCCAGCTGGACATCACACTCATAACCTCTCCTTTCCTCTTTCTTGAACATATTCCTCTACTGCTCTGACTTTTGTTCATGTCCTTTTCATTACTTGGCACACTTTTTACTCCAAATCCACATGTTAAATACTATCAACTTTTCAAGGCTCAGTCCAAATAGCACTTCTGTGTTCCATTACTGTCTTTTACTTCTTCTGGCCTTTCTACCCTACCACCTGCTCACATACATACAACTCTCTTCCCTAGGCCACAAACCCCATACCTTGTGTATCTCTGCTTTTGACTGGCTCAGAAATGAAGACATTGGAGTTGCTCGGATCAATGATTTTGAGTGGAGTATCTCTCACCAATCTTTCCAAAAATCTCTCCATTAAATTCAAATCTTACAGGGGCTTTGGAGACAATGGCTTTAATTAGAATCTGGCACCATGTTGTTTTAGATTCCCTGGGAAACATATCATAGGACTTCATTAATATATCACTTAGGATTCGTCAGTTTGATTGAGGAATTCTACATTCAGAAATACTCATGTAGAAACCAGACCTTACTGGGATTATATACAGTAGGGTGTCTCCATACTAGGTAATTATCAAAATCACTTAGGATATGTTAAAAATCTAACTTCTAAATCACAGGTTCTGATTCAGTAGGCCTACAAACCAGACCAGGAAACCGTGTTTGTAAAAAGATCCTTAGTGATGTTTGTGCCAACCTGGTTTGGGAATGAAAAGGAAACCAGATTTGATGAAAGTAACGTTTCTCAGAAGTGTTTAGGTAGGAGCAATATAAGAGAACTGAGTATGTGGGTTTGAGGGGTGGAGAGGAGAGAGGAGAAAAATCAAAGAAAAGATGAAAGTAAACTCATGCACTCATTGGACCAATCTTCTGAATTGCCCAAACCAGGGGGAAATGCTGGGATATCACGGTGAGCAAGGACTTTGCTCTCGCTGATGTTGCTGTGTGAGGAAGATGAATGATCCATGCCCTCCAAAAGGAGCACTAGTACAGGGTGCTTTTGCAGCAAGTGGCATGACCGTCTCACTCAGTGTGTGCATGTGCAAGATGTGGGGGGAGGGAGGATACCCAGAAGACATGGGACCTAGGGAGCATTTGAAGTAAGACTCAGCATGAGACAGGGGCTGTGGAGGGGGAAGAGTGTCAGGCTAGTCAAGGAGACCATGACAAGCCTGGTACACTTGAGAAACAAAAATTCATAAATGCTGAAAGTTGGGGGGAAAGCAGGAAGGGGCAAGGGAGAGAAAGAGTGTAAGAATTGCCTAGGGTAACATTGTAAGATGAACCTTCTGGCTGTGAAGTGAATGGTCAGAGGGTGAAAGGACCCTCTGAGAGGCAGGTGATGCTGTGACATAAAAAGCAGAGCATTTCATTGAGGAAGGAGTCAACAGCCACCAAGAGGTCAGGCAGGAGATGGACTGAAAGATGGCCTGAATGAAGTGATGAGGGGGAGGTCATTTGTTAGCATGCTCAGAGTGCTTTAGTGAGCCATGAGAGTAAGTGCCAGAGTTAATGGTCTGAGGTATGAGTGAAAACAAGGAGGAGGAGAAAGGAAACTAGTCTTTCAAGAAGTTTGCCTGTGAAGGGGAGGATAGAGGTAGCATGAAAGTGGGTCAGGATGTAGGGTAAAGAAGGTATTTTTCTCTTAAAAATTTTTTTTAACTGAAGTTCAGCAGGATGATAGAATCACATTTTAGGGGATTACGTTGGTGGTATAGGAGAGTTTGAAAATAGAATAGAGAGAAGGATCCTGGAAAAGAGAGAAAGAACAGGATCCATAACAGAAGTAAAAAGATTTGCTATATGTAGGATGAGGAGCAATTTTTTTTTTTTTTCCATCATCACAGAAAAGAAAAAAATTAGCTTAGGGCAGACGTTTGTCAAGTCGATTTAGAAAATTCACTGAGCTCTTGTCTGATTATCACCAATTTTCCCTGTAATTTTCAGGTGGTGATGGGAGATGTGTCAGGGAATGGAGAAATGTAGAAATTTAAAGTATCCCTTCCTATGTGGGGAGACATGACTAGATGAACTGTCAGGAGGTATTAGCGTTCTAATTGTCAAATTATCATTAATGAGCATCCCTGAGAAGTGCCAGCAGAACGGAGTGGTCAGGCAGAAGGAAAGGTTGATGGTAGGGCTGTGTTACAATTCCAACACGATTGATTGCTTACATCATACTCACCACCCTTTCCCCTTCTTCCTTCCTGATAGAACCCTGTTTTTGTTTCGGTCACCATTCTTCTCAAATTAGACATGATCTTTGAGGGTCATTGGCCCACCCTCTATCTAGAGAGGCTGGCCCTGATTCATCTAATGCGGCCAAAATGGTCCCCTCACCAACGGCTGATTTGCACAAGGGTGTGAAGGCGTTACACAACTCCGGGCAATGAGGGAGATTCCATAGACGGGAAATGTTTTCTTGATTCACGGAAGAGACAGAAGGAAGAGATGGTCTATTTTCTACCTCGGGCTGCTGTCCTTCCGGCAGGTGATGGTTGGTGAACTAGGACAAAGACAAGGTGAGATAGAAGGATGCTGGGTAGGAAGACAGAATTTGGCCCTTGGCCACGTCATTGAACTCCTGGTTTTCTTATTACATGGCAGAACTGCCTTATTGCTTATGTCATTTTGAGTAGATGTTTTGCTATTTGAATCTGAAAGCACTCTATCTGATACATTAAGTGAGCACAATGGAAAGACGGTGGCCAAAAAAAAAAAAAAGGCATTGGGGATATTGGTTAAATCCTGTTTAAGGTGACTGACCCTCCAGTTTAAGATGGAGAAGGAAGGAAATGATGACAGGAGGGGATGACTCAGAGAGAAAGTCGAGGGCTCTTGGCCTAGAAATTACAAAGAAGCCAAAGAAATAATGTCTGGGGAGCAGCTGAGTAAGAAAAATGGAGAAACTGGAGGGAGGAGAAGAATTGAACTAATTCAGAATCTTTGGGACTTTCCTGACGTTGTCATTTTTAGGATCTATTTGGCTCTCTAACTCAGCAACTGTGAGTATCTCTCCAAAGGAATTAATATAAACTCCTGTCAGCAGAAGGACGAGAGGCAAAAGCATCTTGGCATTTTTAAATATGTTTTAGAAATAAAGAAGCAAATGGTATATTTCAGAGAAAATTTGTGGGAGATGTGCTTTTAATAGGGAGCTACAAATTGCATTTTTTCCCACCGAGGCTCCATGCCACGTGGCGGAGATAGTAATTAGCAAGGCATACTGTTGCCTATTCCTATGCATTTAATAACCCCAGCCTGATTCACAGAAGCTGCAGCACAGAGTAGTTACTGTGAAGCAGAACATTTTTATGTGGGCATTTACTTTGAATGGAAAAGTTTGTGCTACGGCATTCACGGTATAGCTGCCTGACAGCCCCTGCCTTCCCCATTTCTCACGGATGCCATCGTTAAAACAGGTGATTCTTCTGGAAATAGTGCCGAGTGTTTTATTCATACTCTTTTTTTTTTTAAAAATGATTTTATTTATTTGACAGAGAGAAACACAGCCAGAGAGGGAACACAAGCAGGGGGAGTGAGAGAGGGAGAAGCAGGCTTCCCGCCGCGCAGTGAGCCCGATGTGGGACTCGATCCCCGGTCTCCGGGATCATGACCCGAGCCGAAGGCAGTCACTTAACCAACTGAGCTACCCAGGTGCCCCTGGCTGCTTTTTTATAATTGGCACATCTCAAGCCCTCTTTCTTCCTCTGGACTTTTCTGATTTGCACGATGGATAAATAAGACTAGTAATTTTCCATAGGGGGGAATAAAAAAGCATTTGGTGCACTATTTTAGAGAGAGTTTAGAATCTTTCTTAACATTGTGAAGGCATTTTGGCTTTCTTCCTTTTAAATCACTTTTCACTTTTTTATTCTCAGAATATTCATATCCTTATTGTCTCAAATCCTCTTACTTAAGCTACCTACTCAAGGACCTCGCCTATCTCCTTAACCACCAAGAATTCAGTAATTTAGCAATAAAGGAGCCCAGAATGTTCTGATGTTAAGCTACTCCTGATGAAAATGTTTATGATGAGTTATTCTTCTTAACAGTATGGTCATTTAGCAAGAGAATAAATGGAGATTGAAGTACCTGTGATCAAAGAAAAAAATAGCAATAATTGAAGAGTAGAGTAATGAGTGTTTGGGGTGGGGAGACTTTCTGGTGCTCAGTGATCCTCTAAGGTAGATTATAAATGACATGACTTCATTTGTCCAAAGTACAGTCTAAGTTCATTCAAAAGAAGATGTTTAAATCTTAAAAGGTATATGTATATATTTAGAAGGTATATCAAGCAAAACAGTCTAGGCTATGCTGCAATAACAAATAACTTCCCCAGTAATAGATCTATTTCTCTATCAATGGCCAGTGAGTAGAAAGTCTCTACTGATCATAATCACTCAATGACCCTACACAATGGAAACCATGTCAACAACATGTGCCTTATATTATGGCCGGGCTCTTATCAGGGCCACATGTAGTCTCAAAGTCATGTCTAACTTCAAAGGAAATAAAATCATGAAATTCTATATGTGCTCAGAATACAGCCAAACATGTTTAATGAACAGATCTAAGAACCTCTACAGAAGGGGAGGAAGAAGAAAAATAGGGGTGCTTGGGTGCCTAAGTTGGTTAAGGGTCAGCCTTCAGCTCAGGTCATGATCCTGGCTGGGGTCTTGGGATCAAGCCCTGTGTCCCGCTCCCTGCTCAGTGGGGAGTCTGCTTCTCCCTCTCCTTCTGCCCCTGCCCCCTCCCCTCCACCCCACTCATACTTTCTTTCCTTCTCAAATTAAGAGATAATATCTTTTTTTTTTTTTAAGATTTTATTTATTTGACAGAGAGAAACACAGCCAGAGAGGGAACACAAGCAGGGGGAGTGAGAGAGGGAGAAGCAGGCTTCCTGCCGAACAAGAAGCCTGATGTGGGACTCTATCCCATGTCTCCAGGATCATGACCTGAGCTGAAGGCAGTCACTTAACCAACTGAGCCACCCAGGTGCCCTAACGAGATAATATCTTAAAAAAAAAAACAAAAAACAAACAAACAAACAAACAAAACCACAAAAGCTTAGGAAGAAGAAAAATAGGTAAAAACAAATTGTCTTTGGTTGGAATGCCAAAACCAAATATCATAGACTAGGTGACTTAAACAAAAGACATTTATTTTCTCACAGTTCTGAAATCTGGGAAGCCCGAGTTCAAGATGTGGGTCAATTTGGCTCCTGATGAGAGCTGTCTTTCTGGCTTGCAGATGGCCACCTTTTGCTATGTCCTTAACTGGTCTTTCCTCAGGAAGTGCATGTATGAGGTAGGAAAGAGGAGAGACAATGAGCTGTCTGGAATCTCTACTTATATGGACACGAATCCTATCAGATTAGAGCTCTTACCCTTATGACCCCATTTAACCTGATATCATAGATAAAAATTAACTCAAAATCGATTAAATAGTTGAACTTAAGACTTGAAACCTTAAAACTTTTAGAAAAATACATAGGAGATAACCTTGATATTGCTCTTAGTAATGATTTTTTTGAATTGACACCAAAAGCAAAGGCAGAGATCAAAAATATCAAAAATGAACAAGTGGGACTACCTCAAACTAAAAAGCTTCTGTGCAGCAAAGGAAACCATCAACAAAGTGAAAAGGGAAACTATGGATGGGGATAAAATATTTAAAAACATACATCTGATAAAGGGTTACTATCCAAAATATAACAGGAACTCAAACATCTTAATAGCAAAAAAAGAAAGTCACCTAATTAAAAGATGGGCAAAGGATCTGAATAGGTATTTTTCCAAAGGAGACCTACAGACAGGCAACAGGCATGTGAAAAAGTGCTCAACATCACTAACCATCAGGGACAAGCAAATCAAAACCACGATGAGATATTATCTCAGACCAGTTAGGGTGTTTGTTATGAAAAAGACAAGAAATAACAAATGCTGGCAAGATTGTGGAGAAGAGGGAGCCTTTATACACTGTTGTTCAGATAATTATGTTGCGTATTCTAAATATGTTATAATTTTGTCAGTTATACCTCAAAAAGCTGAACAAGGGGGTAGAGAGAGAGAGAGAGAGAGAGAGAGAGAGAATTCAAGACCAAAGGGAAAGCTTGAAGAGAAACTGATTTCCCAGACATGATATCAGTCTTGGAGGTGGCCCTAAGGGCTGGGGCTTGGAATTTAATGCCTGCTGGGGAACAGAAGATAAGGCTTAAAGGTAGACTGTAACTGAGTCCATTTGTGAAAAAAAGACTGAATATCTTTAGCCATCAGACTGGAGAAGTGACGAGGAAACCGGCTATCCACATGGCGGATGGGGGAGGTAGTTTGGTGTAACAAATGGAAACTAATTCTGCATTACTGACTGCTCTGTGGTCTGATATTACTACCCCCTTAGTTTAGGACTCTAGTTTCTAAAAGAAATTAACATAAAACTGCTCTAGGTCACAGAATTCTGGGTACCCAACAGAGGGATGTGTCAATTACTCTAAGGGACCTGACATACTTACTTAGGGAAGCTTATTGAAATCTCATTATCCAAAGACAACTTGGTTCATATGTTGTTAACATAGCCACTAAGGATTTTTTTACATATCGATTTTGGTTCTTACATAGTTGCAATCCTACTATTTTGTGTAACAGAAAGCAAAGTTTTTTCCAAAGGAACATAAGCCATTGAACATAATTGAGTTACTGCAGTCACTGTTTTCTCCCAATTGCATCCTCTCCTTACACGGGAAATGTTTTGTTTCTCTTCTATGCCTCAAACATTGGCTATCTCCTGCTGTCAAGAAGGGGAAATGAAGAATTCATAGAGAGGGAAGAATTTAGAGGATAGAGAGGAAATATGACTCTATAAGAAGGTGACACCGGTGTTCCCAGTGTGGTGTCAACAAGTATGAAATCATTTCCATTAAATTGATTCATGCAGGTATATCTTGCAGCAAAGGGTCTTCTCATCAACTCAACGGCCTCTACATCTGTGCTTCATGATTTCCTGCTTCATGTCTAATTGGACCAGAAGATGGATTATTTCTCCGGAGTATCTTGTGGGAATTTGTCAAAGAGTGTACACATCTGGAGGCTGCGTGGATGGGTTCTTTGTCCACACTTCTGTTCTCCCTGAGCAGAAGGCATAGTGGAGGCAGGTGAACAGGCTCATGGAACAGTTTACTTTTAAGTAGTTTCAGTTCTTTTCAGAAATGTGGACTGCTTATCCGCGGTCACAGCCTTTCCCTGGGCAGGGTGGGCAACTTTGCATCATCCACGAGAGGTAACTCTGCTTTTTTTTGTTGTTGTTTTAAGCCAGACGTTCAGCGCTCTCTCCCCCACTGGCGGGTTCTAACCAATTGAGGACGGGCACATGGAGCCAAACAGGGATTAAAATGCAGGATCTATCCTTTTAATGATAAACCTGGTTCCAAAAATTAAAAAAAAAAAAAAAAAAAAAAAAGCAGGGTCCCAGGCTCATAGGACTCTGATCTCTCCACCCAGTTGCCAAAAGAGAAAGGAGAATCAAAACTACAGATTGCTGGCTGGGACCGCTAGGTCAGCTTCCTACAGTGTGGTCGACATTCCTGGTGTTCAGGACTTCCCCTTCTCCATGTCCTCCTTACCACAAAGAGGCAGTGTTGCTTCACCCTCTCTGCAGCGGGGGGGTGGGGGGGGTGGGGGGGGTCCAATGTGCTGCTCTAGCCAATGGGTCCTATGTAGCAGGAATTGAAATGTGCCATTTCTGGACTGAAGCAGGAAAAGTTAAAATTCTCTAAGCTCTCTGTGGAGTTCAGCTTCAGCCCCCAATCCCACATATGACAGTTTGGCCCAACCACTGGTAATCTCAGAGGCTTTACTCTGGGCCGGCTTCCTGGTGGTGGCGGAAGCTGCCCTCCTCACACTAACTTTGATGCACTGTAGTCTGGGGAGGCAGTTGTATGCTGGACTAAGCCCCCTCTTCCCCTGCCCCGCCTCCAGCTGGCCTGCTTTTAGGCAAATCTGTGTTCCCAGCCTACACCTTTCCTTTTGAAAGCCTCTCCCCAAGAGATCAGAGTTTGAGGACACTTTTCATACTTTTCCATATCCAGTCCTTCCCTTCCTCTTCCTAGCCCCTGAGTCCAAAAGGGAGTGGTAGCCTTTTGTTTAGGGATCTTCTTTCTCCCACCTCTCCCACTGCCCATCTGTGATGTGTGTCGTCATCATCACTAGCCTGGGGCTATCCCCATGGAAGAAGGGAAGCTGCCATGCTCTCCTGGTTGGCCTCTAGCTTATAGTCTTGCAGAGAGTGAATCAAGTCTTAATTGCTACCTAAAACCTCTGTTAACTGAAACACCCAGGGTTTGCAGTATTCTGTTTACTAACCTTCAATTTACTACTAAAATCTTCCTCAAGTTCATGTGGTTAAAAGCATGTTCACGTGGTTAAAAGCATGCACCCACTTTTCTTTTAGTTTTAATATAATGCCATCATTCAAATCAAATTGTTGCTGAATCAGAGCCTTATCTCAAAGTACTCTCTCTCTCTTTTTAAATTAAACAGCTGGATAAATGGAGGTATAAAAAAAACCCAAGATGAATAAGTACAAACTGCTGGAAGGGATCCCTTGAAATCTATTTTAAAGAAATATGCAATAACATTTTTACCTGTTACTTTTCTTTACAAATTACATTTTAGAAACAAAACAGAAGTATTCTAAATTACCTGTCTTTAGAAGATTTGAGATATAAAAATGGAAAAAAAATTCCCCAAATGGAGTTGGCTGGGAATCTGGGTGTAAGACATCCTTTTTTAAATTATCTTTTCTCCCCCTCCCCTCCCCTGCCCCTCCCCTCCTCCTCTGCCCCTTTCCTTCCTCCCCTCCCCTTCTTTCTTAAATGTACAGATACACTGTAACTCCTTACTTACAGACTTTGGTAAGCTACAACTTTTAGTGTATTTCTAGTGTATTTCTCTTGTTAATTATTGCTTTCCTTTGTTATTGGTCACTGTCAATTTCCTTTGGACACCTGTAGGGCTGTTCCAGTTCAAAGGCAGAAAGTGTTCTCTCTTCTCTCCCTAAGCTCTCTATTGTTTTATAGTCCGGAAATTTCCTTGGGGGCTTATCTGTGGAGCTCCTACAAAGAAAGTTTTAAGAAATTGACAGCTGTTTTCTTTGTGAAGGGGAAACTGATTCTATTAATATTTAATAGACTCCAAAGTAATTGATAAAGTTTATGGAAAGTATTCTTTTACATCTTTTGCTTTTCTTAAAACAAATCAAATTTTTTTTCAATACACACTTTTACAAAACATGAAATAACACAAAAGATCAATAAGAAAAGCCATTAAGGTATGACTTATTTGAGAAACAAAAAATGCAAGGACAGGTCAACCCTGAGCCCTAGAGGTCTCTACTGCAGGTAGCTGGCTACCCCACTTGACTTACCTTTAGGAATCTCTTGATTTATCTGCTTTTATTTTAGAGATTTTAGACTTTCTCTGGAGTTCTCTTAGACCAAGCCCCCAGCCTCAACTGAAAATCCGGGGCTCCTAATGGAAGCCTTTATCATTTTGTTTGATCTCCCCTGTAAAGTAACTATTTTGCATTTAAACACCCTTAGACGGAAAATACCACTTTTTCAGAAGGTTGACTGTGGTTTTCAGAATTCCTTTCCCTCTTAGAAGGGAGCATTTGAGTTTGCAACTCCTGTTTCTTAGTATGGGATAAGCTATTTCTGGCATATCTTAAAATATGGAGCATATGGAATATTAGAGGGAGGAGGGATCTCGGCAGAGTGACTGGTGAGTTGGGATTTGTGAGGGAATCAGAAGAAAGAGAAATGAGGCCCATGTGGATTAAGCAAATTGATACCAGCGCTGTTCAGAGACATGGTTTTCACAAGAAATAAACTCATTGCCCCAGGCAGCTTCCATGCCTAGGAGATATACAGAGTCCTCACCCAGTGAATCAAGTGGCCGTGGCCCGGTGCGCTCACGCAGTGCGTGACAGTGGTTAAAAGCATGGATTTCTGTACCAGCTTGTTTGGTTAAAATACAGTCCCATCCCTTACTATGAAGTGTTTCCCGATCTGATAGATGGGATTAGGAGCTCTGCTGGCCCAGGAAGCTTCTAGCAAGGACAGAGTAACAGTTAAAGAGTTTCTGGCACTTAGTATGGTCTAGGTGTTGACTCTTACTCACTCCTTCAGTCATCCCACCATTTATCAAGCATTAGAGAACATTTTCTATGTTCTACAAGCACTGTGGTTAAGTCCTGAATATTCAGCTCTGAGCCAGACTCGATGCTATTCTGGGAGAAGCTCTCAATCTCGTAGTGTGCCCCCCCAACCGCCCCCCCCACTCCCGCCCCTGAGGCTACCGAAGCTCAGGACAAAGGCTAGTTCGAGCCCTGGACCGGGAGCCTCATCTCTTCATACAGGGTGCCATTGCTTTAAAACAAAACAAAACTGTAAAGAGCTAAACGGGCAAGCATGTTTGTTTTAGTAATGAAATGTGTTTTTCTATGTGTCTGATAAGATAGTTAAAACCAAAGGGATTTGTTGAGAATCACCTGACAGCTCACTGCACTTACTGACTTGCTAAAGCCCCTACGTCTAAGGACATGGCCTCCTTCCCCTGTGGAAATGTGAAGGACAGTGAGTGCCTGTTGTTTTTGTTTTTTGTTTTTTTAGCTATATCCCTTTTTGGTGCAAAGCTGAAATGTGCTTAATTCCAGGTTGTTATATGCAATTAGGAAAGGTGGGATGGACCGGAGACAGTGCTATTAAGAGCTTAGAGCCTGAGGTCCTTGTCACTTGATAGAACAGACGGAAGGCTCCCCCAGCCCACCATAATGCTTGTCTCAGACAGGCCATGTGACTCCAGGCAGGCCAATCAGGGCTAATGGGATTGCAGTCTGAGAACAGGTTTGTGTTAGCCAGAAGGCCCTGGGTCTATGGAGCTGAGCGTTGGAGCCTGCTTACAGGATCCGAGCCCCGAATGAACACTTGAAATCTTGGGGAGGCTCCGATACGTGAATCAACATATTCCCTGTCTGTAAGCTTATCAGGCTTGGGTTTGTTGTTTTTGTAATCAACTTTGGCAGACTCTCTGAACTTAATAGGTTTAAACAAATGCTTCCAAAGTAAACGTCTATTCAAAGAAAGAAACCGGCCCATTTGCCAACGGTCAGACTCACTGGTGAACAGCTGGACAGACTCTGTCCTATCCAGAGAATAATTTGAATCATTGTCTTTGACTTGAGTTAAGGAAGTTAAATAAAAACTGTTTCCATTATGAGGTCTGCTGCACCAAAATCTTGAGTAGGTCTGAAGGTACAGCAAGAAATTAAGCTTGGAAGGAGACGATGTGGCATGATAAAATTGTCCTTCATGGAAGCCACATGCTGTGGCCATCATGGCCTGGGGTACTGCAGTCTGGGGACACACTGCCTGGGTGTGAAACCTGTCTAGCTGCTCAGCACTTCTGAGACCTCGGGCACGTGGTTTCACTTTCCTGTGCCTCAGTCTCCCTATCTGTAAAGCAGGATAATAATAGTACCTACTGATAAGAGCTTTTACAAACTGCATTTGCAAAATGCCTCCTAGATGCCATATATTTTTTAAAAATGACAAACATATACAGTAATGTACCAGACTATAAGTGCCAACGTAGCTCTTCCCCAACCCGAAGCTATTTGGCCTGCCATGGAACATGAAGGGGTGAACCCACGGTTCACCCTCCTCTGACTCTTCCTTCAGAGCATCCAGGCTGCTGAGAATATCAAAGTGTGGGTTCCTCTGAGGAACAAAGATGGGTTCAAGAGCCCAGTCAACTCACACCACCACATCATGTGGTCCCTGAAGCGGATATTTCGTTAGGCTTGTGTGCTGGTTGATTACTAAGACACAGTGAAAGAACTCATAGTTGGGACCACTGGTCATTTTTACTGTGGTGACCTGACTTGGTTCAAAAAATTGTTTGAAAAGAATATTTTAAAAAAACTCAGGGCACCTGGGTGGCTCAGTGGGTTAAAGCCTCTGCCTTTGGCTCAGGTCCTCATCTCAGGGTCCTGGGATAGAGGCCGCATCGGGCTCTCTGCTCAGCGGGGAGCCTGCTTCCTCCTCTCTCTCTGCCTGCCTCTCTGCCTACTTGTGCTCTCTTTCTCTCTGTGTCAAATAAATAAATAAAATCTTCAAAAAAAACAACAACAAAACTCTTTCAAAGTCTTTTTTTTTTTATTCTGCTTAGTGTGACTTGGGGAATAATAGGTGTTCTCATTACCATATGCATGTTTTCAACATGTTTTGACATTTTGATTCATTCTAGGAAGGAAGAATCCATTTGGCATTGATAGGTAGGCTCTCTTATCTTTCTTTTTGCATGTGTCATTTCCTTTGTGGGTGTCAAATCCCATTTTGTTTTAGCCATTAAGAGAGAACAAAGCATTGGTGGTCATGAAAAGCAGCCTGATGTTATTTTCAACAGTGTGTTTTATTCCTTGTTGGGAGCCGCCCCATCTCGCAAGCTGACGAATCACCAGGGGAAGATGGCAGTCCGAGCACAGCTCCTGTCTCACGGGAAACCTCACTGGCTTCCATAAGTGTCAGTGAGATGGTAGCAGTAGAAGCACAGCTCCTGCCACCAGAAAATAACCCCAGAAGGCCTGACGTCTTCACAGCAGGGAAAGGGCAGTCTGAGCCTTGCTCCTGCTGATGGTGTGAAACTGGTGTCTCCTCTTTTTACTAATTGGTCTTTATCCTAAAAGCAAAAGCACATTACTCTTAACAGGGCCTCGGGATGCTCTAAACCAAACCCAATCCCCTTGGAATCCTTTGCACTTTCCCTTTAAATTTCCTTCAGCTCTGTGGAGGAGATTGTCAGGGCTCTTGGATGGTTAAATAAAGGGCTTAATATAAAAACTAAAACTGTACTAACAAGAACATTGCCACGCACACAAGGGATACGTAAATAAAGAGTTCTGCACCCAGTCATAGAAAAGAGGCTTAAGCAAGCACTTTTACCTTTGCAAAATAAGTTATCTTTCTCCTTGATGCCAGACAGACTAACTTTTGGTCATTATATTAATGATGTAGCTAAAACTTTGTACACAACTCATCTAAGCCTTTCAATTGCTTTCTTATTTGTAAGACCTGCTTAGAAAACACCATATCATTAGTCTACTCTTTAGTCTACTCGTCTAGGCACCAAATGTAAGAAACTGTAGAAAACCTTACTAATTAACATGTCCTTGATTTAGTTTAGGGAGTTAACTCTGAACTGTAGATAGGTGCACCTGCAAAAACATGTTTCACTGATCAAAGCACTATGTTTCTCTAACAAAGACACTGTGCAGTCAAAAATCATTCTCTGTAAAAAAATTTTTCCTTTCTGAGAATCTTTAACTTGTTGCCTATAAATAAAGACACTGAGAGCTGGCACGGTGGAGATGCCTGGCAGGTGATCGCAAAGGAATCTTCGGGGCTCTCTCATTCACTGACACCGTCTTTCCTTCAGGGACCCCTCGTTCAGCTGGAGTTGGCTTCCGGCAATTCCTGGATTATAATCAAGGTAAATAAAACTCAACAGGTACAATAGTAATAGAAAGCATCTCATAAGATCAGCTTCTTTTTGGTGCAACAGACAGATATGAACTCTTTATAAAGTGCAAAAAATAAATGTGTTTGCCATTAGGTTTTTGTACTAGACTCTTAACATCCAGATTTATATTTAAAAGAGCTATCAGTTTATAAACTGAGAAACTGTCAAGGAAAATGGAAGTAGCTAGTATGGTTTTATTGTTAATAAATGGTTTCAGCTATAGGGTCAAGATAGTCTCTTCTCAAAATGCCTAAGGTTATTTTTTTGTGGTATTTAGATTGGCTCTCCTGAACTTCATTTTATACTTCTTCTACAGAAGTTAGAAAGCTGAGAATATGATGTCACCCTATCTCTGCATCTTATTTACGATAACAGAAACTTGGAATCAAACCTCTTCGGTCTTTAAACTTTTTTTTAATTTGAATTCAGTGAGACAGAAAGTACATGCTTAGTTTCAGATGTAGTGTTCACTAATTCATCAGTGCTCATCACATCATGTGCCCTCCTTAGTGCCCATCACCCAATCCCCCAGCCATCCAAACTTTTTTTTTTTAAGATTCATTTATTTCTGGGACGCCTGGGTGGCTCAGTTGGTTAAGCCACTGCCTTCGGCTCAGGTCATGATCCCAGAGACCCGGGATTGAGTCCCACATCGGGCTCCCTGCTCGGCGGGAAGCCTGCTTCTCCCTCTCTCAACCCCCCTGCTTGTGTTCCCTCTCTAGCTATGTTTCTCTCTGTCAAATAAATAAAATCTTAAAAAAAAAAAAAGATTCATTTATTTCTTTAGGAAAGAGAGCTTGTGCACAAGACTAGAAGGAGGGGCAGAGGGAGAGAATCCTCAAGCAGACTCCCCTGCTGAACGCAAAGCCTAAGGATGTGAGGCTCAGTCTCAGGACCCTAAGATCATGACCTGAGCCGAAGGCAAGAGTTGGATGCTCAACTGATAGAGCTTACCCAGGCAGCCCTAAACTGTTTTTTGTGTTATTTTTTTTTAAACACTTTTTAAGTATGTGATTTTTGTCTTTTGCACTGAATCTTGACTTGATAACTTCAAGTCATGTCTATAACCTGTGCACAATTCAGTGCAATATCCTTAATTTGTCCTTCGTATCCTGGAATATTTGCATGAGTGTCACCTGCCTAGCCATTTAGAATGCCATGAAGAATGTATGAAGCTGCTACCTATGTAATTCATTGAGAGTGCCCTCCTATATATTTGGAACTGATGGTACTTAGACCCTTTCTCCTGATTTCATTCCCTCCATAAATAACTTACTAATACCTCTTCTTTGTCAAATATTGTTTTAGTTGTTGGAAATGCAGTGGTGAATAATGTAATCGATTTTGACCATGTACAGTTCACAGTCTCATGGAAAGGCCCAATGAGCAATGAATAATGCCAATAATAGCTAGCATGTCTAACAGTTACCCCTAGAAGATTCTGATGCAGGTGGCCCACATGTGACAGTTTTCTCTGATGATCATTTCCAAGCATCTGCTTTCAAAATGCTCTCCCACAGTCTCCATGGTGCACATTTCATTGTTTTTGTTGTTACTATTTAAGCAGCCATTTTCGTCCTCAATGGCAAATATGTCACTTTTAACTTAAGAATAGATAAAATGTTTTGTTTTGGAAAATCCGTGTTTGCTAACAAAAACCAATATTCAGTCTGACCCAAATGGAAGTTTACAGTTGATTCTCATATTAACTGTTAGTAAAGTTTAATGTATCCTTTTATTTTGTTAAGTTTTTATTTTAATTCCAGTTAGTTAACATACAGTATGATATTAGTTTCAGATGTACCGCATAGTAATTCAACAATTCCATACATCATAATGTATTATTTTAGCTAAAAATATGTAAGTAGAGGTTCTTATATTTTCCTCCAAGTGTGAATTGATTATCTCATACACACTGTTGGATATGTCCAGCCATATTTGGAAACCCATAGCTTAGAGGACAATCTCTGCTGGCCCACTACTTTACCTTTTCTGCAGTAATTTATGGATTCGGCCCTATAGAATACTCCCTTCTTAATAATCTTAATTTCTTACTTCCAAGGGCCACTGTTATCTTCACATTTATTAATTCAACAAATATCTCTTAATACCCAACTCTACGCCAGGAATAATTCTAGGCTCCAAAGATACAGGAGAGAAAAAAATAAAATTCCTGCCTTCCCAGATCTTGCATCCTGGTACATGTGTGGAAGGGGAAACGGACCATAATCGCCTAAGTATGTAAAGTGTCAGGTGAGTGCAGGTAACTACAAAGGGAAAAAAGCAGGGTAAAGGGGAAGGGCATGTTACGGGCAACAGTGTGGGCTGTGGTGATGTGCATGGGCTCTTCAGAGCCAGCTGTATGCCTGTTTTCTGGGTCAGTGTTTGGTGATACCAGGTAGGCAACTGGTATTGGCTATGGTGGGGGCATCTACAGCACAGAAATCAACAGATGTCAGAAACCAGGATTTTTTTTTTCCCAGAGAGCCAATAGTTAAACATGTGTGAGCACATTACTGGGTGAGAGTGAGGGGTTTTATATTCTATAGGATGATTGGAGAACATCTCACTGGGCAGACAAGTGAAGGAATGAAGGAGTGAGCCCTATGGTCATTGGAGGTCAAGATGAACAGCATTTTTGGAGGAGGGAGCAATAAGACCTTTGACATATAATTGGAGAAAACAAGCAAGCCGATAGAACTGGAACCGTGTGAGATGGAGGGCGTGGGAGTGGGAGTGGAAATAGGCCAGCTACCTAGGGTTAGAGTTATAAGGACTCTTGAGAGTCAGGATAAGGAATGTGATGCATCATAGCAATAATAGGCTAATGCTAATGCAAAATCTGCTTTCAGAAGGAGACGTGCTCTTCAGTTGGTAGCAGTCCTCATTCTCCTAGCTTTTTTATCAAACCCACCTACTTCACTGATGTAGGCTCTCTACCTGGCCTCTCTATGTGGAAGTATTTCTCACCCTCATCAACAGCATCTTCTCTATATATTATAACACATATTTTATGTTGTCATATTTTATTTTATTTTATTTTACTTTTTTACTTTTTAAATAAGCTCCACGCCCAGCATGGATCACAAGGCAGGGCTTGATCTCACAACCCTGAGATCAAGACCTGAATTGAGATCAAGAGTGAAATAAGCCAAGTAGAGAAAGTCAAGTATCACATGGTTTTGCTTACTTGTAGTGCATGAGGGGTAACCTGGAGGACAGTGGGAGAAGGAAAGGAAATGGGAACTAGGGTAATCCAGGGAGAGAAATGAAACAACAGAGACTTTGGACACAGAAACAAACTGAGGGACTTGGAGGGAGGGGGGTGGATGGATGGGAGAGCCTGGTGGTGGGTACTGGGGGCATCTATTGCGTGGAGCACTGGGTGTGGGGAATGGGGAATGAATCTTGGAACACTGGAAAAAAAATTTAAGTAACAATAAAAAAAAAATTAATTAAGAAAAAAAAGACTTGGACACTCCACCAGCTGAGCCACCCAAGTGCCCCTGTATTTGATTTTTAAATACATGTCAAGAGTTTCTCCGTAACTGAACTAAAAAAAAATGTCATTTGCCTTTCCTAGCACAGAACAATGTTTTTCCGGTAATAGGTACTTAAGACATAAGTGTTGGATAAAATAGCATGAAGACTCTATATTTTTGCTGGTACTTTCTCAGGATGTGCTGACCAATTTCTTTCTGTTTAGTGAAATCCTTGTTTCCTCCCAGCATTCTGAGCCTAAACCTGTGATTCAGGTTTCTTTAGCATTTATATATCTTTAATTTATTAGAGTCTACTTTCAAGTGATATTATAGCCCTGGAGATATTTCAAATAAATGGGATCCTGTACTCTTTGTCCATTTGTGTCTAGCTTATGTCACATAGCATCATGGCTTTAAGGTTCATCCATCATGTGATGTGTGTCAGAACTTCTCTAATATGGGAGGATGAGTGTGTGTGAGTTATTGTCTTGGTTCATTGGGGCTGCTATAAAGGAACATCATAACTGGGTGGCTTATAAACAGCAGGAGTTTATTTCTCAGAGTTCTGGAGTCTGGAAGCCCAAGAACAAGGAAGGAGCAGATTTGGAGCCTGGTAAGAGCATGCATATTCACTGATGCCATGAATCTAACATGTAGACTTTTTTTTTTTTTTTTTTTTTTTACTGCATCTTCACATGGTGGCAGGGCTGAGGGAGTTCTCTGTGATAAAGCCATTAATCCCATTCATGAGGGATCTACTCTCATCATGTAATCACCTCCCAAAGGTCCCATTTCCAAACACTGTCACTGGAAACATGAATACATGAACACAGTACATGAATTGTGTGTGTGGTGGGTATGTGGAGGGATGCAAACCCTTGGTGTATAGCATTATATCCCCAGACCTCTGAATTCATGTCCTTTTCCGATGAAAAATACATTCATTCCATTATAATAACCCCCAACATCTACACTTCTTCAAACATCAATTCAAAAGTTTAAATGTCAAAGTCTTATCTAAATATCCTCTAAATCAAAAGTGGGGGAGACTGGAGGTAAGATTAATCCCAAGGCAAATTCCTTTCCACTTGTGAAACTATGAAGCCAAACAAATTACATGTTTCTAAAATACAATTGTGAGACAGGCACTATAGAGACATTACCATTCCAAAGAGAGAAATAGGAAAGGAGAAGGGCTAACAGTTACCAGGTAAATCCAAAACTTATAGGGGCAAACAGCATTAAACCTTAAGATGTGAGATCATCTTCCTTGACTTCATGCTCCAGTTTCTGGACTCAAGGACTATGGCCCTGCTTCCACAGTTGTCCTGAGCTGGGAATCTCATGGGGGTGGTTCTGCTCATCTGCCCCCATGACCTAATCACTTCCCAACATCACTTCCAAATGCCATCACATTGAAGACCAGGTGGGGGGGAAGTACATTCAGTCTATAGCAGATGCATCTTCCAAGAAGATTTTCTGCTGTCAAATTTTATGTTTTCATCTTTATTATCATCATGATCAATGAATTATTAAGACTGAAAAAAAGAAAAGTCATCCATAAGACCATGCTGTTTGTGTCTTTGCACATTATTCTTGAAGATATGAATGAAGATGTTCAGACAACCATGTCAGTAAATGCTACCAGGGTGACATGTGAAACAGACTGGTTATCTAGTGAGTACCCCAGGAAACACGGGCTAGAGGGTCTGGCATGAAGGAGTGACGTAACCATTTCCCAATCTTGTCACACCTGATAGGAGACAGTTCAAAGCAGACAAACAACTCTTCAGGATTGAATGCAAGCAGCAGCTCTGAGTTCACTTCCAGGAGAGAGCTCTGTCCACTCCCCATCCTGGCTGCACAGGAAATTAGGGCTACAGACTGAGCATATCCCCATGGCCTCATCATGCCACCCAGCTGTGGACATAGGCTCTCCAGAGTGGGTGGACCAGAATGGTGTAGAGGCCCCCATGTTGGACAGTTTGGGCTCAGGTTCTGGCTTCATCACTCACTATGTGGCCTAGAACTAGTTACTGACTTCTCTGAGCCTCGATTTTCTCAACTGTGTAATGGGGTGATATTTGTATTTTCCACAAAGGGTGGTTGTGAGCATTAAGTGAAGGAATTGAACATAGTTCTTGGTGTATGTGAAGAGCTCGGGAAATGCTAGCTGTGAATCAAGAGTGATATTTGAAATGTTCTAAGTGGGAGGGCATGAGTAGAGACCAATCTGAATTGTCAATGGCTGGAGGTCCCTACTGTGCCAGATGTTATACCTTTAGTAACTGGACCGTGAGCAGACCCAGGGGTACTGGAGGTAGGGCTGAGGCAAGAACCCTTCGGGAGACTCAAGGGAGCCACTATTAACCAACTGGTGGAGAAGTATTTAAATATTTTAATAACTTGCATGACCATACCCCTGGGTATCAGGCTTGTTTGTTATTCTGATGATTATTCTTGCAGAGGAGTATTCTTCTGGAGGCATGAATTTACTCATCATATTAAATAAGTGCTTTATGTTGATGACTCACAAATTTGCATCTCCAGCCCTCTTCTGCTCTACTGCCTACTTGACATTCCTATTTGGATGTCTTATGTGCATATCAAACTTAACATTTCCAAAGGAGAATTCTTGATCTCCCCTGCAGAGACTCTGCTCCTCTCCACATCTTTCTCATCTTAATTAATAGTGCCAGGGACCTCGTATATCATTGATGTCATGATTTCTCTACATATAAGGAGCTCTGTTGCAGAATGAATCAAGTTCAGTGGAGTTAGATAGAGCTGTGCCATTTGTTAGCAGTAACCTTGAGCAAGTCAGTAAACCTCCACAACCAAGTCATTTCCCTGCCTAATGAGCAGAATGACACTGTAGTATTATGGTGTGTATTCAAGGCAATATATAGAAAGTGACCAACACAAAGTCTACGTTTGTTATTAACACTTGATTGATTTCCCGAGTCAGCTAAAAGGGCAGGAAACTCCACCATAGTCAGATGGCCAGTAAGTGAGGACTTTTTACCTGTTTCATCTCTTCCTCACTCATAAACTCACCATCTCTGACTTCGAATCTCTTACATTGTACTTAATTCCCGTGTGTTTGCTTAGAGCATCCTTCCTTCAAAATGTTCCCTCACAACTGTTCCCAGTGTCTCAATTTCTTCTCCTTGAAGTGAAACAGATAGTAGTTTCCACTTAACAGGATGGAGTGTTTGGAGAGTTAAGAAAATTACCCAAAATTTGGAAATAAACAAAAGGCATTTGGTATGGACTGAATGTTTTTATCTGTCCTGTCCAAATTCGTATGTGGAAGCCTTAACTCCCAGTGTGATAGAATCTGGAGACAGGGCCTTTGTGAGGTAATTAGGCTTAGATAAGGTCATGAGGGGGGTGCCCCCACTTTGTGATTAGTACCCTTGTCAGTAGAGATTCCAGAGAGCTGTCTCTCTTCCTGAACACACAGAAAGAGCTCATGTGAGCACAAAACAAAATGGCAGCTCCCTACAAGTCAAGAAAACCAAAGAGGACTCCAAATGAAACCAGCTTGATCTTGTACCTACAGCCTCAAGAACTGTAAGAAATAAATGTTTGTAATTTAAGCCGTCGGTCTGTGGCTGACTCTGTCTCTTTTTTTTCACTCCACATTGCTGAGTGTTCTTTCATTGAAATGTTGCATGTTTCTATTGGGCCCACCCATCGTGGGGTCTTCCACTTTTCCAGGGCATTATACCCTATTTGACTTCCTATTTACCACACATTAAGCAGTTTCACAACTCTGTAAAGATAGAAATTAGTTTAAATTGAAACTGATAGCAATGCAAATTATGTTTAGGGGCAAAGCAAGTAATTCTTATCCGTAAACCAAGTCACTCTAATGATTACAGTTTATTGGCTAGTAGGATGCTTACCAGTTTTGCAACTACTAGCAAATGCACTTCAACTTTGTATGGACTGTCTGGCTTAAATTTCCTTTTAAACCAGTCTTACTCTTTTACCAGATCACTCATTCATGAATGAGTTGAATGGAATATTTGACATGTGTTCATTTTGCATTTATATGAGAATCATGTCTTAAACAGTTTTGAAAATTCTACTTTAATGGGAGCATTAAGGAGTTAGTATTTAGAGAACAATAAATCTCTGGCTAAAATATGTTGTCCTATTGGTAAGCATTATGAGAAAGAGCCCTTGTAACAGTCAAGATTCCTTCCTGAAAGGGTTCTACCTTTCTATTTTATCATTTAGTGTCTTTCATGTACCTCTGTAGACATACTAGAGATTTTCTCCTGAATGGCACAGAATGATAATCTGGGTCATTAATGAATATTCTCCAATAGGTTATAATGTGGATCAGTTACTTTACTTTTTGACTTTTGAAAAATCACCTTTGTCTTAGTGGTTCTTTCTTTTTTTTCTTTTCTTCTTCTTCTTCTTCTTCTTCTTCTTCTTCTTCTTCTTCTTCTTCTTCTTCTTCTTCTTCTTTAAAAGATTCTATTTATTTATTTATTTGACCAAGAGAAACATAGCTAGAGAGGGAACACAAGAAGGGGGAGTGAGAGAGGGAGAAGCAGGCTTACTGCAGAGCAGGGAGCCTGATGCGGGCTCTATCCCAGGACTCTGGGATCATGACCTGAGCTGAAGGCAGATGCCTAGTGATTAAGCCACCCAGGAGCCCCAATTGTTGTTTCCTTACAGGGCAAATGAATTAGGTTTGAGTTAGATAGAATGTACTGAAATAGGACATTCTGTTCACTGCCAATCTGCTAAAATGCTTAACAGATAAAATGTCACCAGGACAATTTGTACTCATTACATTTTCTATTTCTCTAGTCCCACAAATTAATGGAAACAAATCAAATGTCTGCCATCCTTCAGGTACCTTATTCCACCCCAAGCAAGCTAAGAGATGCCTATCAGGATAAATTGCAGAGAAAAGTAGTGCTTCGTGACATGGTAAATTATGATGACTTTAGGGGTTTTTTTTCCCCTTATTCTTCATCACCAGACTGAATTTATAGGTGTCAGCTATTTGTCAGAAAAGAAACAAATTTGTGAAGTTAAGGGGGGGTAGTCAAGTCCTTGATGCAGCATTTCAGGTCTAGGTTATAAAACATCTCTGGAGTTGAACTATCATCAGAAGGTGATTTAGTAATCCTGTGTAGATGGTTCTCTTTACACAAATACAACTGTAGTGACTTTTGGTGATTAAGAGTGAATTAGCTCCTTTCACACCCAGGCTGTTCTGAACTAGCGCATGAACATCATAACTGTCTATGAGGCATTGACAGAGTGATAGCCACGTACTTTCGGTTCAGAACCACAGAGCAATGGAAATGCGTTCCCTAAAACGTTGTTTTCCATGTAATCTTAGTCGTGATCTTCACCTTTATGGAGGTTACATTTTAGAAGAAGACATAATCATTCAACCAATAATTAAAATTGTGAGGAGTGGTCTGGATAAGTTGTCCAGAAGGCTTAGGGAAAATGACCTCTTCTCTCGGACTCAGGGTTTCTTATCTTTTTCTGTCATAGTCTCTTCCTTTGCCTCTTTTCTTTCACTCAAGTGTCCCCCCCATTATTAATCAACCTTTATCCAGTGCCTACTACACGATCAGCACTGGGCTGCCTGGGAACTGTGAATGCCCTGATCTTTGATGATTAATAAGAGAGAAATGAAGTCCATAACAAGGATGTCTACAGCAGGGGGAGTGACAAGGATGCTAGACACAATGGACAGAGAGATATGTATCAGCTCAGGTATAAAACTCCATCAATTCCACGTGTTATTTGCAGCTAAGAAAGGGAAGAGCCACTCTGTGCTCATCGGATACAGAAGAGATTCATAGAGGAGGAAGGACATGAGCCAGCAAAGAAAGATGGAGAGAAGATAGCTCCTGGAGCCATCCAGGGGTTCAACAACATCTTATTTAACAAACACTGTTTTCATACCTGTTATGTGCTAGGAGTTGGCCTAAGCGCTTTAGAAATGCTAACTTCATTTAGACCTTGTAATAACCCTAGGAAATAAATATTATCACATACACTTTATAGATAGGGAGATCCAAAGCAGGTGGAGGCTAGGAAGCCACAAATGTCAAGTCAGAATTTACGACTTAGGTCATAAATTAGGTCATGCAGCCACAAATGTCAAGTCAGAATTTATGTGCAAGAGTTACAACTGGGTAGTAAGTCTACCCTGATGTGCTTTTAACCACTATACCCTCCTGTCTCCTCAGCATCAACCAAGGCATAACATTTGGAAAAGAAACTAGCTAGCTGCGGGGAATCTGTTACACCACGGGTGTGTTGAGATGATGAGACATCCAAGGGACATATCAGGTTGCCACCTTGGCATGCAGACTGGGGATGGCACTGAGAGCAGGAACCTGGGGTTACAGATTCAGAAGTGAGTCATCTGCCAAGAGGCCGTAAGTGAAGCAAGGGGTACCTTGTCTAGAGAGTAAATCTTAATTGTTCTCAAACGGGACACTTGCTAAATTCTACTTACTTGACATTCCTTAGGCAGAAAGGAATATTTTCCTTGTTTCTTAGTGACATGCCACCAATTGAAAGATTGCCAGTCAAAGAAAGGAGAATGCAAAGATATTGGCAGTTGTGACATGGACCCACATTTCCATTTTATTTGTTATATCCAAAGTCATCAATGCAAGCATACACTGTCAGGCAGAGACTGTCTTGGAGGATCAGAGAAGCCTCTATTTTGGATATTTTACATTTTGCTTTGGGATCAGAGCTTCAAGTTGCTGAAGGAAATGTTTTCAGAAATGGCTTTTTCAAGCCGATTGCAAGTCAAATACTTAAGAAGTGTTGAACTGCTGCTGTCATTATTCTGATTAACAATTCAAAACCTGATTTTGAATTATTCATGGTGTTTAAATAACTATCAACATGAACAAAAGTGATGTGAAACTGTTGCAATTAGAAAAGCTTACTTAGAGCTTGTAGACAAACATCCTTAATTAAGTAATACTGCCTGCTGGAGATGGCATTTCTGGGAACCACAGAGAAACCAGGGAAATGGAAGTGGAAGTCCAACAGGGTCAAAAAAGCGTGTTGGGGGGCATATTAGTGTGACATGATCTTAAACTGTTTGAGGAAGCATTTAGTAGAAGCCTTAGCCAGTTTCCTACTGCCTTACTAACTAGCTAGTTAAAAAAAAAAGAAGGAAAGTGTAGAATATAATATATTCAGCTTTCAGTTTCTTGCTGGAAGACTAATAGGAAAGGCCATGCTGACACGGATATAATCTAAAGTCATAGAAAAATTAGGCTAAGGGTGGGCAGGATTGGAACCTACAGCCAGCTCAAGAGCATGGCACCTGAACACCTGGGAAATCCTAAAGATTCCTGGGTAGATTTCATATGCTATTCCTACATTTCCTCTCAGAACCATATTCTCAAATCAACAATGCCAAGGAAGAAGTTTAAGGTAGATGGGAAACCATTCCACTACATAGCATGTTCAAAAACCTTTATCATATGCTACTGAGATTGAGTGTGAGGTTTCAAAACCAAATATTCTCCATTTCTTGTCTCTTAGAGAGCTCACGGTCATGCTGGCACAGCAGAAAAGCGATGGAGGGTTACGGGTGGGGCAGGAAAGCCTTCTACAGGGCACTAAGGAAGCACAGCATGGGGCCAGAGGAGGGGCTCAGAGTCTGACGAGATCAAGGTCACTAGTGTTGGGGCCCAAAGGCTGAAATGGACACATGAATATGCCAGTGAGTGTTCTTGTTTTCAAGCAACATATACCAGTGCTGGTGAACTTGAGCAGCAATGAACGGAAAGCAGACCCATTCAACAATGGAGGGCTGCAATGGAGCCTGCATGAGCAGTCTTGGCAGATGAGTAAAAGTAGGAGAGTTTGGAAGATAAGGTCTGGTGTGGAGAGCCACAATTAGCATTGTCCTAGATAGACTTGTCACCATGACCTTGGACTCTGCTCCACACCCTTGAAAACCTCGGACAGTTCCTGCTTCATTGAAACACCAAGATTCAAAGTGCTCCATGTTGATTGGCTAAGTTCAGTCCTAAGTCCCAAACCCAGAGGTCTGGGGGCCAAGTTGAGACATGTTTCCTTCCTCTTGATTTGAAAAGTATGGCTCTTTCCCAAGTCTGCTTCCATTTATTAGGAATTTCTCTCAAATGGTAAGGATGTTTGGTTGCTGGGTAATGAAACTTTTCACCAGCACCCTCCTCTCCAAGCTAGAGACAGAAAGCCTCAAGAAATAGAGTGCATACTGGACATTCATGGTTGAGGAAGCATGGCTGGAAAAGTTATTATGACATCTTTGAGAAAACTCTGTAAGGCTGATGTCTAACAGACCATGTAGTCTAATAACACTGCCATAAAATGAGAAATTAATAAGAAAAGGGTATGAAGGGGCGCCTGGGTGGCTCAGTTGGTTAAACGACTGCCTTCGGCTCAGGTCATGATCCCAGAGATCCGGGATCGAGCCCCACATCGGGATCCCTGCTCGGCGGGAAGCCTGCTTCTCCCTCTCTCACTCCCCCTGCTTGTGTTCCCTCTCTGGCTGTGTTTCTCTCTGTCAAATAAATAAAATCTTTAAAAAAAAAAAAAAAAGAAAAGGGTATGAAAATATCCCCATATATAAGGAGACTTAATATCTTGGTGTTAAAAAGGAAGTCATAATGGAGTCAAGAGGAAGTCATCTTAACTTAAATGATGATGAGAGCATTAATGTCAGGGCCCCTCGGTGGCTCAGTCAGTTAAGCCTCTGCCTTTGGCTCAGGTTGTGCTACCAAGGTCCTGGGACTGAGTCCTGCACCAGGGTCCTTGCTCTGCAGGAAGCCTGCTTCTCCCCCCCTCTCTCTCTCTTTCTCTCTCTCTCTTTCTCTCTCTCTCTCTTTGTCTCTGATGAAAAAAATGAATAAAATCTTTAAAAAAATAAAGCATTAATGTCGAAGTTGTCGGGCACATCTACAGAAATACAGAGATATGTAACCTTAAATACATTTATCAGGAAATATGAAATATTTACTACTTCATATGAAATATTTAAAAATAACTGGGCTAAGCTTTATGACAACGAAGAAAGAACAATAGAACAAATAAATAAGAAGAGAAAAACAGTAGGGAAAATAAGTTAGATATCAATATAATGAGGATAAAGAATAATAAGAAAGAAAAATGCAAAATTGGTTCTTTGGAAACACTAATTCAAAGGAGACCTTTGGCAAGTAAGAGTAAGAAAAAAGAAGGAAAACATCAAAAATGTTAAAATGCAGTACAAAAGAAGAAGCAACCACAGATACAACAGAGATTTAAAAATAAGACAAGACTGCAATGCTATTTATATCTGATTCATTTGGTAAACTGGGTGAAGTCAATGAATTCCTAGCAAAAAAATCAAATGCTGAAATTGATATAATAAGAGATAGAGAAGTTAGTGCACCCATAATTATTAACTAAACTTCTGCTAGGGTCCCACCAACTCCCTGTCCCCGGTCTCTGTTTCATGGGTGCTGCACAAGCCTATAAGGAGCACTAGATTCCTGGTTTATGTAAGTTCTTCCAGAAAATAATTTTAACTCTTCTGATCCCAAATCCCACTGCATTTTCAATACAAAGTCAATCACAAATCTTTCAATCTCTGTTTTGGACGACTGATGGACAGAGGCAGGAGACTTCCTATAGACCGAATGGTGGACCAGTTGTGTCTGTGACCAGTGTGGGCTGATGTGGCCAGGAGTGTGCCCAGCCTCTTAGATGAGCAAAACTAATCCGAGCTGTGGTAGGCCCTGCCCCAGGGAGGGAGCCGTTGTTGCCTCAGGGCTCAAAAGCAGTCTTCAAGACAGGGTTCCCATCTATGGGGAAGCAGTAGAGTAAGTTGCCCCAGAGGAAGGGACTTCCAATTTTGAGATGCGTGGATGAAGGTGAAAAAGGATAAAACCTGAGCTTGGCAAGAGGTGGCAGAGTATCTGAGGCTCCTTCTTGAGACATCTATGAAGCATCAGAACCATCAGCACAGTGTCCAACCACGTAAGCCTCACCCCTGTACTCTGACCACGGGGTTTTACCACTGCCCTCTGGCCCTGTTTCCTTGGATCCCAACAAAACACCAGATTTTCTGGAATTGTGCTGTGGCTATGATGTAGGCTTTAGCCACTGGGAGCTGCTCAACCATCGCTGACCCCCCCTCCTCAAGGGTGGGCCCCCCACTTAGGCCTTCATCAGCTGTGTGGTGAGCATTTATGTAATGCATTCTAGTGCTCTCTATATTCTCCTTACCCTGGCCCCAACAGTTCACCTCCAACAACGTGAAATGACTGGCCCAAACAAAACAAAACAAAAGACCAAAATAAGCAAACAAAACAAACAGCCCCCATCCCCAAAACTCATTAAAAGTATATGCTAGCTCTTACAGAAGTCAAAATAGCCTTCAAAGTCATTGAAATAAAAGAGTATGGCATACACTCAAGAACAGATACATATATCAATGAAGATATATGTCCCATGAATATACAGAACTTCATACATAATAAATGTGGCACCACAAAGCAATAGGGTATCGACAGTTGGTTTATTAGGTGAGATTGGAAAAAGTGGCTTACTATATGGAGAAAAATAAAACTAGATTTCTACTAATACCACAACTGAAAGTGAATTTCAAAGGGATTCAGTACTTAATTATAGGTAGTAATACTATAAACTTAATAGTAAAAAGTATAAAATATCTTTGTGACACAGAAATAAGGACAATCTTTTGAAATGAAACCTTGAATGAATACTTTAGGATAAAATATGATAAATTTCATGACATCCACATTAAGGATTTCTGTTCAATTAAAGGTGCTATAGACAAAGTTAATAGATGGTGGAACGGGAGCAGGTAGTTGCAGTATCTAAGAATAACAAGGGATTAATATGAAGACTCTAGAAAAAAGCAACCACAAAAGAAAAATAAACAAAGAATATAGATAGACAATGCAACCAGAAGAAGACATGTTACAGGCCATCACATACAGAGGATTGCTCAGATTCATTAGCAAATGGATAAATACAAATTAAAGGAACGAGCTATCACTATACACATACTAGTTTGGCAAAAAGTGGGAGGCTGGAAAATGCCAAAGGTTTGGCCAGGAGGGGAATTTGAGAATAGAGGATCTCTCCAGAGCCTCTGGAGAGCAATCTGGCCCTTGGAAAAATAAGATATGCACAGATGTAAGGGGCTCCGCACAGGGATGACTTCTGCCACATTGTTTGCAGTGATGGAGAGCTGGAAGCCATCAGAACCTCCGTGGCTGGGTCAGTGGCCAGGTAAGGTGTGGGCGTCTGTACCGTGCACATCAAAGGTACTCTTGGCAACCGAACTAGAGAGGCGTGATGATGAATGACAGAAGGCATAAGAAATGGATGGAGGCTTCTAACAATACAATTTACATCAATTAAAAATACATGTACAGAGAACCACAAGGAAGCCCATTTTGCAAGAATACAAAGAAGCAAAAAAGATCCACATTAGACACATTAGCATGCTTATCTGTGGGGGAGGGTGGTGGTTAGGAGTTGGGGAATGAGAATGGAGAATGGGGATAAAAGGGAATTTTTTTAAAAAAAATTGCCTTCCGGGACAGGCAAGCCACTTAATTGGGTTTGGAGGGAGGATCATTTGATGAGATGTTCTGACTGTCAATTAGGAAACAACAGGCGATGTGTTTGGATGCGTCAGATCCCTGGGCTCATCATCTCCGAGGCTGGAAATAGAATCCAGAGCTCTGGAGCTTGCCTCCCACAGATGGGGTCAGAGGTGTTAGATGCTGGGCTTCTAATTGGACACGCTGTGTCAGGGAGCAAAGCAGAGGCTTCCAACACAATGCACAGGCTGCGTGTTGAGCCTCTGTGACGCATTTTAGAGAGAAAGTGAGAAGACAGTGGCACTCTGGCATCCTGTGATTAAGCCCCGGGAGTCGGCTATTGGTGGTTATTTTACAGTTACAGCAATGTCAACCATCACTCAGATCGTGTTCCTAAATGCCCTTGGGCGTCAACGGACATATTTCCATTAGGACTCTGCGATGTCCTAAGGGCGTGGTGAGAACACAGATGCCTTCTTTCAGACAAATATGAAAAGCTCCTATTATTGTCATCAATGCTGTATTATAAACTTCAAAGTTGCTAAGAGACTAGATCTTAAAAAAAGAAATGCTGGTTATGTGGCTCCATTGAGGTGTGAGTTAAAGTTGTGTTGGTAATCACATCGTAATATGCAGATGTAACAAACCAACACATTAGACGCTTTCAACGTACACAAGGTTATATGTCAATAACATCACAGTAAAAAATTAGATAAATAAAAACAAACACCCCCCCCACACACAAAGTTAGTTCATGACCACTTATAGCTTGCTCCTTGGCAAGGGGAACCCCCATTTCCTGCCTCTCATTCATGTATAATTTTACCGTTCCTATGTTGTCTAGGTGGTTGAGAACCTCAGGTGACCTATGGAGGCACATGGCCTATGGAGGCTCACTCAGAGTGGGGCAAACCAAAATGTTGATTCATCCTACAATTTGACCATGTCTCTCCACGTCCCCAGATCCATTCAACAAGTTATTGATGCCTTTGGCATACATACTAGTGACCCAGACCTAACTGGAATTGAGTCTATCTCTCCAGCTTATAGGCTTGGAAGCTAGTGCTGCTGCCATTTACCCGGCATCCTCTCTGTTAGGGGAGTTCAGGCCTCCCACCTGGATCTACGTGTCCGGTCTGTTCCCACAGGGATGTGTCAACCTGGTTATTATGATGGGTTTCTGCCTCACTCTTCGTGTGTAAATATGCTAGTCCTCATGGGACTGAGAATATTTATTCTTTTTTAGAACATCTCTCAAGAGCTAGGAACAGGGATAAAAAGGTAAATACAAACAGATACGGAAATTTCTTTCAGGGAGCTCACAATCTGGGGGTGAGGACACATAAAACAGTCACAGAAATGAATGAAGAAAGTCCTGTGACATTGTTTTATAGTATATCGGGGATTTTTTAAAAATCAGGTATGGTAAGATTTGACATATATATATATATATATATATATATATATATATATATATATATAATGAAATTATCATCACAGTAAGTTTAGTTAATACCCACCACCTTATACAGATACAAAAGAAAAAGAAAGAAAAAGAAAAAAATTCCAAAAATATAGGAAGTTCATATTTATAGAAACAAGAGATACCACATAGCATGCAGGGTGACATAGAGAAGACTCAGGGTCAGTCAGGAGGAAGAGAGAGGGAAAGAGCAGAGCATGGCCCAGAGTCTTTATTGGGGTTTTGGTGGGAAGGAGTGGGCAAGCAGGGCAGGTGTTCTGAGTAAATTTAGGATTGAGTAGTTTGAATAATTTCAGCAGGCTCTGGATGGTAGGTCCCTAATTGTCTAGTACTTGTCTCTGGGGTGATTTAGTACAGGGGGAATCTGGTGCGTGAAAGTTTGATAAAAGAGATCATGTGATGTAGGTTCTGGGTTGGTTGGTTTCTATATGAAAGTCATGTTTGCAAGGCGAGTCATTTACCAACTGCAGGACAAAAAATCTGCCTTATAAGAACCAATTACTTTCAAGACCAAGGCCTCAAAAGCCAGAGCATTAAGAATATAGAAAATAAGAAAATATAGTCAATATAATAAGCAATTAAGCTCTTTGAGAACTTGTAAAAAAGGAGCTGTTTTAACCTGGGTCAGGGATGGCTTCTGTGAGGAAATAATGAGTCAAGTGAAGGCTACAGACTGAATGGAAGTTAATTAGGAAGGTTTAAGAGCCACATTTCACATTTAGGAAATGGCTAATTAGGAGGGGCTAGGAAACACATTTCACCTTTAGGAAATGTCATGTGCCAAGGTCCTGGGGTAGTAGAAAGCTCTAAGGGGCAACTGACGAACAGAAAGGTAAGACTAGAATGAAAGGAGGACTTGGGAGACAAGCAGAGACAGACTCAATGGGGACTGATGCACAGTGTGAAGGATTGGGATATTAATTTGAGAGAAGTGGCTAGCCATTGGAGAGTGTGGTCATGAACCCACACCCCATGTACATGACTGGTTTCTCACACCTAACCTGGGTATGAGCAGAACCCTCCTCTGGGTTCGTGGATCCTGTTGCTGTCTCTCCAGCTACTAGGATCACCATCAGTGGAGTATCACTGCTCCCCTACCTTCCCAGCAGATAGAACTCTCTCACACAGTGAGCTGCCCAGGTTTGCCTGCATTTGCTCCCCCAGTTGCTTTGGTGGCATAGTCTGGGCCAGTCCCTCCGTGCCTCCCCTCCAGTTCTGGTCTTCCTCTCTTGCCCATATAGCTACCATCCCTGTGAAGGAAAGGCCTTCTAGTGGGGTTTACTTTAGGCAGATTTTGCAAAAATTTGAAAGATTTGATGAAAAGTGGCTCTTCTATCAGGAAGCAGACTCTCCTCCTAATGAATGAGAGATTGGTACCGAAAGGCATAGAGCTAAAATGAGGCTGTCTTCTTCCCATTAAAAATGCAGGAATAACAAGTCAGCAAGGCTTTAATGTGAGCATGCAAAACCTCATTTGGAGCAATTAGGTGAAAGGCAAATAACTCCATGTGTCCAATTATGAATTTGTGGGAGAATTAATTCCACAGCGGTCCTGAGATTAATTTCTTGTTCTTAGATTCCTGTGTTTAAAATACAGGAAGAACTTATGGAATGAATAAATCACAAGGATGAAAGGCACAGCTTAGGGAACATAGTGGTCCTGTAATAGAACTGTGTGGTAACAGACTTGTGGTGAGAATAGCTTGGCTACAGATTTGTCCAATCTCTATGTTGTACACCACAGTAATGTAACATTCTGTGTCATCTATGCTTCAATTAAAAAAAAATACAGCAGGAACTTGATCTTCTGCATCTGGTTCTTTTGCCTTCCCAACCTAACACGTTTCATTTGACTCTTCCCTGGGTACTGTTAGATTACTTGCTTTGGTCCAAACTTGGAAGAAAAATAAAACAAACAGCCGAGTGGGTGAGAGTGGGAAGTGGTGGGCCAGTGGAGAGATGCACTTTGAAGTAGCCAGCGGGGGCTGAGTACCGAGTGATTAGCGTGGGGAAGCAGCGCTCCACTGGGCTAGACCTGCTTGGCAGCCTAGACGAAACCAGGAGAGGGTGGAAATGCAGTCCTCAGCGGGCTGCTGGAGAGCTGCTGCTAGTTTAAATACAGGGAAGTTTAAAACTGAGTCACGCGGTGGAAGGAACGCCGAGCTTAGAGACCAACCACATACGTTTGGCTCTCAGTCCAGCCCCGTTGGAGGTATGGGGCCTTGGGCGAAACAACTCAGATTTCCTCTTTCCTTGTTTGTAAAATGAGAGGCTTGATCTAAAGGACTTCCTTCGCTGGAGGTGGGGGGTGAATTCCTCTCCGTAGACCTCCCTTCGCAGGATGTGTGAAGGGTCTCTTTAAACTGACGCTGCTCCCACCCTCAGCGTCATCTGGAAGCTCTTCATTAAAGGCTCTAGCTCGAGACGGTTAACGCTCTCATTAAAATGCAAATTAATTCTCCACACAGCTGCCCTAGTAGTTTTCCGTGTGTTGTCATTGATTTCTTTTCTCTACTTAGAAAGTGTAACGTAATGAAGCTCAAACTCCTTAACCTACCATTTCAAAGCCCTCTCTATCAAGCCCCCAACCTTGCTCTACACTATCCAGAGGGCAATGTGGGGGCTTAGTTAGGAGGGTGCAGTATGGGGGCGTGGTTAGGAGGCAGGGGCTGTGGGGGCGTGTCTAGGAGGCTGGTGCTGCGGGGGCGTGGTTAGGAGGTTGGCCGTAGGGAGCCCGATTGGGAGGCAGGGGCTGTATGGTGTGGTCAGGAGTTCACACTGGCCTGGCAATGTCTCAGCTCCTCTTAGTAAATACCGGAGCTCAGCGAAATTATGAGCCTTCAGTGCCCTTCTCCATAAACAGGGAATAATAAGGGTACCTATCTCATAAAATTATTACAAGGCTGAGTGTTATAACTTAGTTAAAACACTTAACCCTGTGCTTGGAACAAGGTAAACATTTAATAAACGTTAACTGTTGTTGCCGCAAATAGAATTCCGTTTTCTTCCACAGATCTGTTTCCTACCCACTCTGCACCTTGCTCATGTAATTTACTCAGTAGAGCATGTTCTTACCTCACCTCTTTTTCTACCTGAAATCTTTCTTCAAGATCCTGTTCAAATGCCCCCATATCCATGAAGGCTTTCTTAAGCTTCTGGGATAATTAATTACTCTTATTCACTCTTAATGATTCAATCAGTTAAATAAGCATTTGGTGAATGAGCAAATGACCGAATAAAAGTGTGAGTGGACCGTTACTCACATGGCACTCTCTGTCATTACAGATTGATTCTATCAGAGGGCAGGACTTCAAGCAAGTTAAGTTTCAATACGATTGGTGCTCATGGGGCTAAGTTTTGAAGTTTGCGATGCAGCCATGGAGAGACAGGCCTGGATGTGTAGGACCCCAGGAGGGGGAATTCTGTGGCCTTGGTTTAAGTTGATGATGACAAGTGATTACATGAGAGCTGATAAATAAACACGCAGAAAATGATGTAAATCTGAATGTAGCAAAGCCCATATCCGTCTTGCTGGATTTTGTACCTCTAGTTATAACCCCCTGAGTGATAGTGGCTCTTGAAGAGCAAATTGCTTCTATCAAAGATCAGCGGAGTTGATCGGGAGGACTGCACCATGTAGCCAACTTAAGACCCAGTTATACAAAACTGGGTCCCAGAAATCCCCAGTTAGCTTTATATTTGTCTAGTGGGGATTCTACTCGTTTCAAAGGTGATCATCAGAGTCTCAAGTTTAAATTGACTTCACTTAAGTGATCACACTTTCAAGTGGGATAAAATAGTGGAATTATGTAGACGGAAGTAGTCATCTCAATACCAATAGGGGATTGAGAATTCCCATAACTGTCCAGTATGGCCCACAGGTGCCCCACTAGCCCTGAGGTAGCAGAGAAAAGAGAGTAGTGGAAGAAGATTTTGAGGTCTTTGGAAATCTTCCATTGCCCTGGCTTCTGCAGAATGGCCATCAATGACACGACCAACAGGATGCTCTTGACATTTTATCCCTTTTACTTTCTATGTTCTTTTCAAGCTCCATTCCAGAAGTTTCTGTCAGCTTCTCAGAATTCATTTTAATCGAAACTAACAATCTCATCCCAAGTCTCCAGAAACCAAACAAACAGCCTCCGTCCCGAGTTTCCTGACTTTGAACTCAGTGACTGCTCCAGGTTCTACCGTCAGAGTCTTTAGCTACTTACTCAGACTCTTTCTCTTGTCCAGTTCCTTGGCATTCAGGATTGATTTAGGATAAATGTGGGTTTTTTTGTTCTAGCCTTGCATGCAACTACTACCTTCAGTGCATCCATATTTCCTGGTTCTGGAATTGGGGAAAGCATAGCCAGATCTCATGCTCAGCCCAGGGTACCTGGAGGTCATATCCTCAGCCCCAATCACCTGATTGCCTGGGAAATGGGGCCAGTCTCTTTGTTTTTTTCTCCCTTAAGGAGGAGCTAGGTTGCTATAGAAAATAAAATTATTAAGATCTCATAATGTACCAGAAACTTTACATTTATTATAGCTTTCCACTTAATCCTTGTAAAGGTAGGAATATTACTAAGAGAGGTAGAGTCACAAATCATACCCAGGTTGTCTGAGCACAGGTCACTCGTGTTTACGACTCTCTGAGGCTCAGTTTCCTTGTCAACAAAATGGTGATAAAAGTAGTTTGAATCACAAGAAATTGTCTATATTCAACCATTTTCAATATAAAAGTGACAATTTCAGATGGTTCAATATGTAACATTCCCTGCCTTATAAAGTTAGTTATAAAGATATAGTAATTGTCAAGAGTGTGACACATAGTAAACTTAATTAACATTAGCTATTATAATTGTATCATGTGCTTCATTTTCCTAGTTTAACTGTGTGTGTATGTGTAGTTTTCTGCTTCCTGTGTTATAGCTATAGTAGTGTCCCTAACAGCAGATAGTAAAAACCCTATAAATACTTATTGATTGAATTGGATTTGACTGAATCTGTAGACAAATGACACAAATTAGTCCTGTATTCTATGAATTTCAGAGTGGATATCATTTATGGGCATAACTGTATTCGTTCCATCTGAGCCATCTTTGTTGGTGTATGGTTAATAATAGGTCCTGCTTTAACTTTTCTCATCCAAGAATCCTGAAGAGTGGTTGTCTCATTGTACTATTGTGGCTAAAACTACAGGATCCTATATCAAGACCCAAAGACCGGGATATCCCGACAATAGTGAGAAAATCTTGGCCTTTAGCAAGTCTCTTTCTTGTTTTTAAAAATAGACCCGTTCTTGGGGCGCCTGGGTGGCTCAGTGTTTAAGCCTCTGCCTTTGGCTCAGGTCATGTCCCCAGAGCCTCCCTTGGGGGGGGGGGTCCCTGCTCAGCGGGAAGTCGGCTTCTCCCTCTCTCAATTCCCCTGCTTGTGTTCCCTCTCTAGCTGTTTCTCTCTGTCAAATAAATAAATAAATAAAATCTTAAAAAAAAAAAAGAACCCATTCTTTTACTGGGCTTAGTATCTTTGGGTTTGAGAGACACAGCTAACCTCTGGAACATGCAATGTATTCTGGAAAAGTACACATGTGGGGAAAGAGGCTCTGGACCCTAAGGGTCCAGAACAGCTGCATATCTTGTGAGCCACATGGAGGCTGCGGGATCTGTCTGTGTTTTGGACAACTGAAGAAAGTGCTGTGTAAAATCTCTGCTGCCTGGGAGGCTAAGATGAAACGAATGCTTCTATTCTTCTCTTGGCAGCTTCCATTCATCTTAGACAGCCAAGTTCCAAGTTTCCCTGCTACTTGAAATCACCTGCATCCCTCCTCTGCAGATTTAACCAAGATCTCCTCCACTGCTCTTTGAGTACACATTGCTGACAGCCCATTGCATTTAGGTTTGTATAGATGGTTTCTCCAAAATCCATTTTCTCCCACTAGACTATGGGGGCAGCCCTCTTACGAGTCTTATTCATGTTGTAACATTGTTGCCTAATGCAGTGCTTGGCACAAAGAAAACATCCCATCAGTGCTTGCTAATAATGATAGCATTATATTTATTGAATGCTTGTATGTTCTGATTGAGTTTGTACAAGACCTATATCCACTATGATGATTTCTATTCTATGGGGGAAGAAGCAAAAGCAGAGAGAATAACCCGATCAGGCTTCCACAGTTCGTGAATGGCAGAGGAAGAGTTCAAAGCCCGGCAGTCTGGCGCCAGAACGTGCCTGTTAACTGAATCTTTCTCCTTTTAATAGACAGAGGATTCTTTTGTATAAGATGAAGAGTCATGAAGCATAGTTCAGAAGGAAGGAATTCACTGTTGTGGGAGAAAAACAGGGTTTTATGTCCCGGGGCTTTTGATTGCTATTGTTAAAAGAACCCAAACCCTACTTGAGCTGATGGGTGCTAGGGAGACAGATGCAGGCAATGTAGAGATTTCAGAACTAAGATGGGGGCGGGGGGATGCCCAAAAGGGATTCTGAAGGGTCTCATTCACACAGAACACTGGAATTGGCTCAACAGCCAAGATGGCTGGGAGGCTTCCGGCTGGCAGAGATTTCGGTGTTGGCTTTCGAGGCCCCCTGGCTCCTCTGACCCGCGGCTGCTTCGCTGAGGGCATCCTCAGCATCGTGTTCTGGACACCCAAGCGTCGTGACATTTCAGCCTTGTTCTCGAGTCTCATTAGGACCGAGCCAGGGGATGAATGTAATGAATGGCTGCGCCTCCACGAATGCGTAATGTGCAAATTGCTTCCGCCGTGCGCCTCCGTGCAGGGCTGTGCGTTGAGCCGGGAGACTGATGATTAAACCGTGAACTTGGCCTCCGGCTCGGGCGGCGCGCGCCTGGAATGAGGTGTTCGCTTCCATTCAGATCTGCGGCCCATCGGCCCGAGCCTCTCGGCCCCAGAGGACCATGACTCACGTCTTATTCCCTGTAGCGGCGTGTGTTTTGACTTTCAATCCATCCGTCTGACGCCACGCCGGGGCTGAAGTCAAGAGGGCCTGTGGCAGAAGCAGCTTCCCAGAAGAAACTCCACCCCCGCCGGCTGGAGGTTGGAGAGCCAGGCTTGCTCCCAGCAGTTAGGCAAATGCTTGTCTCCTTTCTTCCTTCTTCCAGTTGCGGGGAGGTTGCAAATGACTTGCCTTGCAGGGGCATCCTGAAATTCATTGTACTCGCACTGGAATAAAGGAAATTATCTGTTAGCTTGGCTACAGCTTCAAAATTCAGATATGGCTAGCTCGGTTTCAGTGAATTCCCAGGGATTGGGGGGTGAATAATAAACAGGGAGTGGATTTGCAGAGTGCCTCAAACTTTCCAGAGCATTTCTACAACTATTGTATAATTGGATTCTGGCAGCAACTCTCTTACGCCCCTATCCCAGGTAACATCACTGTCACTTGGCAAATTAAGAAACAGGGTCTCAAAAAGGTTGTGTGATTTCGCTGAGGTCACACAGCCAGGCGTGAACCCCGGCAGGAGCCCAGAAGCCCACCTTCCCCCAGAAATAACTGCTGCCTGTTGAATTTGGTCTGAGGCAAGTTTTGCTGAGGAACTAAAACATCCTTAAAACCTAAACGAGTTTGGGGTTTTTTTTTTTGGGGGGGGGGTTAGTGAATATAGCATTTTTGGAGATGGGAAGAAGGGGAAGATGTGACTTATACAGCCAATAGTTCTGGACCCCAAAATGAGGATTAAGTCACACTCAGGTAGAACTACAATGTAACACAAAATATCTAAAAAATTAGTCATTTGAAGATTTTTTTCTTCTTACCTTTAAGCATTATCTGTACTACTGTTTTCTTAATATTTTTTCTATATTGAGTTTTTCATTAAGCCTAAATAAATGGAGTTTGTATCACTCCCTCAACTTAAAAATTTTATCACCTACATAGATAAACCCAAACTGTAAATTCAATAGAAATATGAAGATGTTAATAAATTTCTGTTTCGATCCTGCAGCCTATAGAAAGCTCTGAGCCTAAGGCCAAAAAGGGAAGTGTTCAAGTGTCAGATAAGTGTTAAAAACATATGAGGCCCCCGCTGAAAATTTCATCTTTATGTAACCAGGAGAATTGTACAAGGAAGAAGTTTCAGACTGTGTGATTCAATGTTACCTTTGTCATGCCTACGCCTGACATCAAATCACTTCCAGTGGTGCTGTGGATACGCATTCTATACTTTGGGAGACATAGATGCTTCTGATTAACTCTTTTGATAATGGGAGCCCCTTGGGGAAAGCAGGACAAATCCTCACTGCCAGCTTGTCTCACCAATGACTATAACTCAAGTTATAGTAATGTTTTAAGCCAGTTGATCTCTATGTTTGTATCAATCAGTTTGGATGAGGTTCTTGGTAGTAACAAACAATCCCCCCAAATTAACGGCTTAAAATAACTTTATTTCTTGCTCACATTTCATGCCACTGAAAGCTCTGGAAGGCAACACCCTGCATCGCAGTCAGTCACTCAGGGCTCAGGCTGTGCAAGCAGCTACCATCTCAAACCTTGCCTGCCACTGTGGTGAAGGAAAGTGAGCTCTGATATGTTCAGCTAAGCTCATAGGCTAGAACCTAATAATGAGTTCAAGAAATATAATTATTTTGTATGCCAAGAAGAGGGTGGGAATTAGAAATACTTAGTGAGGGGCGCCTGGGTGGCTCAGTGGTTAAGCCTATGCCTTCAGCTCAGGTCATGATCCTGGAGTCCCGGGATCGAGCCCCACATCCGGCTCCTTACTCAGCGGGAAGCCTGCTTCTCCCTCTCTCACTCTTGCTGCTTGTGTTCCCTCTCTGGCTGTGTTTCTCTTTGTCAAATAAATAAAATCTTAAAAAAAAAAAAGAAATACTTAGTGAATAGTACTAAGAGTTACAAGAAAATTTTAAGATTACATACTCACTTGAACATCTGTTTATAGCTCTGGAGCTGTCTAATAAAGAGCATGCTGTGATATAAATAAACTTTTGCACCAATTTCATGGGATTCAGTGGACCTCAGGTTGAAAATCTAATGCCCTAATAAGTGGAGTAACTGCATGCAGGGGCTAAGGCTTGATCAAGGAAGACTTCCCTGAGGAGATGAATCAACTAAATTTTGTTTGTAAAGAATCACAATGGTAAAGAAGAGAGATACACCATTTTCTGGGCAAGGAGAATGATATGGTTAGAGAGGGACCTGAGGGGAATAACTATAGATGCTGGTAAAGAGGTTTATATAATTGAAACCAGAAGAATCCAAGAAGTTGGGACTGGAAGGTATGGGAGAGAATTAGGAAAAAAAAAATCAGTGAAAGATCTTGAACTATGTATGGAAAGTTAATCCGGTTTGTTCCGGTTGAGCAGAGGAGCCTCATAATGGAAAAATGTTGAAAGATAATTTGCTACTGTATTTCTAAGGATCAAGCCTTATGGTTTGTGTTTAGTAGAAAATTAATATAAATTGACTGTGATTTTTTTTTTTTTATCAAACCCTGCAGTCATTTAGGCAACAGTGTTTTCTAAGTGGTGGCTCAGAATAAAAGTAGATATTATTTCCCTTAAGTTGCTAACTTCGTGGCAGAGAAAGACAAATGAGCAAGATTAGTGATAAACCTTGGAGAAGGACGAGATTCTGCAAAAAAACAAACATAAAGGGGTTTGAAGAAGCTGTGAAAATGGACAAATAAGAAAGAAACAACTTGACTAACTAACAATGGTTAGGGAAGGAGAGGTAGGTAAGGGAGTGAGGAATGAGCTAAGATGATTCCATGGTTGTAACTGAGGGTCAGGGATTATACTTGATCATGTCAGGACACTGAGAAGAAGGTAAAAGATTGGGAGGGAATGGGATCAACTTGGATCTTGATATGCTTATTTTTAGTTGTGATTATTTTTAAGATTGGTATGGATGCCTTTTGGGTATAGAGTGAAAAAAACAAAACAATATTTTCGACCTCATGTCAAAGAGATTACAGTCAACTGGGAAGAGAATAATCTAAGAATCTCACAAATAAATATTATATTACCACTTCAATATGTACTAACAGGAGGGATATATGGTCCATGAGAGAATATTCTGCAGAGAATGTGCTGTGTCAGGGAAGTCAGATAAGGTTCTCCAAAGGAAATGGTAGCTGAGCTTCCTTGGAAGTAAGAAGTTCAAAGGGAAAAGCAGATAGTGTAGGGTTGGGGAGATTTTCTAGGCAGAAGGATGCCTGTGCTGAGTTAGACACTATTCAGAATTTTGAAATAAGACAAAGAATGTGCTTTGGTGATGGGGACCAGAATCATGACTCATGAAGACTATTCAATAGAGCTATTTCAGGAAAAAGAGTGGGGGAGGAGGCATGATTCTGTTCATAGGAAGAGGATTGAGACCAGGTCCACAGAGTCCTGGAGTTGTGAACTGAGATCCATAGTGAAACCTAAAGAGGTCATACTTTAGACCACTACAAGGAAAAAAAACCCCAAATTTAAGTTGTCCAAAGATGGAATAACAAGTAGCATTAGTAGATAATGAGTTGCTTGTCGTTGGAGGTACTTAAGTACAGAATGGAAAGCTGTTTGTTAGAGATGTGACAGAGCAGATGAAAGCAATAGACTAGGGTAGAGTAGATGACATTTTACATACCTTTCCAGTCATAATAACCTATGAACTAGTTTGTACTCAGATAAACTCATCTGTATTTATTCAAGAATCAACTTAAAATGAAATCTTCTTAGGTTAAGAAAGAGATGTTCTTTACAAATGTCAGTAGCATGCCCATAATGAGAATAAATAATGGACTAGCGGGCAAATCTCTAGAAAAATATAAAAAAGGTCAAATGTATTTACACTTAAATTTGGTTTTATATTCAATGAAGAGTTCTGATATGAGAAAAATTTAAATATGTGAGAAAATGAAAAATTAGTTTTATTATGCCATCTAAGAAAGGCATGGAAATACTGTATCTTTTGATAGAGACAGAGAATCAAATTTAAGATAGTATTCTTATGACTTTGTTTAACAATCAAATTTTGAGTATTCTTCTTTATACCAGATGTGATGTGTGAAATAGCCCTGGAATCACTCCTTCCAGTTCTAAGCCCCTTGGGCAACAATACTAGGGCTATTTCATTTCCTCATGTTGAAAACTGTGGAGGCAACTTTTTCAAATATTCACAAAGGACCAGTGGTACAGATGTATTTAATTTTGTTAATGTATGCTTGTGGGATTCTAAGTACTTTAGAGTTATCAAGGAACCTTTAAAAGGGGCTGGTTAAAACAAAATGGTAAATGTAAATTAAAACACGCCTCTCTTTGTTATTTTTTACTTCATTTTTTGCCTGCACATTCACCATCATCGGGGTTTTTACCTCTGTTTTACAATCTTTGTTTTGTTCTTTGAAGATTCTCAAGGTCAGCCCTGTAGCTCCATTCCCAGGCTCGCTTTCTTTCTTTTTAAAGATTTATTTATTTATTTAAGAGAGAGCATGAGCATGTGTGCAAGCAGGAGGGACAGAGGGAGAGGGAGAAAGAATCTTAAGCAGACTCCCTGCTGAGCAGTGAGTCTGATATGGGCTTCAATCTCATGACCTTGAGATGACGGTCTGAGCCAAAACCAGGAATTGAATGTTTAACTTACTGCTCCCCACCCAGGCTTGTTCTTATGCTGTAATTCTCTGTCATTCAAAACATAACATGCATTAGAATCAACTTGATGGATTGTAGGACCTCAGTCACTAAGATCCATCCCCAGAGTTTTTCATTCAGTAGATCTGAGTGAGGTCTGAGAATGCGCATTGCTATTATCCAGGTAGGATGCTGATGTTGCTGATCTAGAGCCACACCAAGAATCACTGCTTTAACAGATGCTTTAAATCACCCTACCTGTAGCATGTCCTCTTTTCTTGAGTGTCAAAGTCGTAGATGATTTGTTTTATGTGCTAATTCCCAGACTCTATACCAAAAGTTCAAAAAAAAAAAAAAATGCCCGAGATGTAGAATACAATCTCATTGGCTTTCTCTGGGGGAGGAGATTTTAGGTCGAAGAACCCTTTTCAGCTCCTGACTTCATATTACACATGTGAATGCCCTACCTCCAGAAGTGATAGATACACTCATCATACCAAAATAGCACTCCCAAATCCCAACAAAGACTATGTGAACTGTGAAAGTCATCTGGTGAATTAGTGGGAACCCTGAACACAAAATGCTAAACTTAACCATGAAGATGCTAAACTTTGACCTTGAAGACTCTCCTACATCTCATTGAGTTTCTGGCTAAAAGGAGGTACAGAAATGCATAGGTAGGTGATTTCCAAACAGAAAATATCCCTGTTAAAATGTTTGTATGTATATACTCAAAATGTTGATTCACAAAACACTTATGCCAGCAGAATCTGAAAGATTCTGAGACATTCAGTGTTGTTTTAAACAAAGTAATTAACTCCTGGTGCACAAACTTCTTTCCCCAAAATCCATTGAGGAAGCAGATGCTTAAACATGCATGGTATTAGATTAAGGGAATGGTACTTTCTTTTCTTCCAAGCACCAGATGGTTCTAGAATTCAAAGGCAATGGAAAAGAAAGCCTAAATTTATTTAAGTGACTCTCATTGAGAGTTTATGAGAAAGATCATATTTTAGTACCTAGTAGGCAAATGCAAAAGTAATTTCACAGCTAAATCCCATTTCACAAAGAAAAGAGGATAGTGTCCAAGGATTAAAAGGGGCACTAAATGTTACCTAGTTATCCAGGGCCACTAAGGAGGGGGAAAGGGGAAAGGAAAAGGAGGAGGAGGAAGAAGAAGAACACCAACCCCCCCCAAAAAACAAAGAATAAACAAATACTAGTTATAAATGGCTCATTTTTCTTACATACAATTCAAATTTTAACTCAAATACCGGAAAAAAAATGTTTTACAAAATAAGGGAAAGAGTAGAAAAATAGAGTGAAAGAAAACTTTCCTTAAAAAAAAAATCTATGCATAATTTGCTAGCAGTGCCTGAAGCTAACATATAAAGGCAGTTCATTTATAAGGACTCTGACCTCTCAAAACATTCCAAGATGGAGCTTTGACAGTAGGAATAAGGACACATTAACTCAATTCAACACAGCATCGTTTTGGCCAGCCATTATGGCAAGGCAATGCGGTAGACATGAGGGTACAGTGGTAGAAAACAGAGTTCCTGCCTCTTAGAACTAGTGGATTTTGTCTGAGAAACTAGGTAGTTACAGTATTAAATCTACCCAGTTCCTGATTTACATGTTCTCTGAAAGCAGTTTGGCTTTGCCTTTGAAAGGGAAGTAGTAAAACATTTCATTCTTCTTTGATAGGGAGTTAAAAAAAAAAGCAGTCATCTTATGACAGGAACATCTATTAGTAAAGAAGGTATATTACAACTAAAAGAAAGAAATTTAAATAAAATTTGGAAGCAGTACATCAGGGAGGAAAAGAGTAAACAAAGAGTGTAAAGAAGAAAAAGCAAACAAAAGAGAAGGCAGGCAGACATGTGAAGAATGAGCAATGAGAAGTAGCCCAGGCTTTAGGGGCCTGGGAGAGACATTGCAGACCACCCCGTGCCCTTGGCAAATGCTGGAGGACCTCAGGTCATAACATACTTTAGACTGGACTCCTCCATGGCTCTTATCTCCCAAGGGAGAAAAGAATGAAGGAGTTAAGAGACAGGGAAGAAGGAGATGAGAGAAAGAGGGAAAGGAAAACACATTGGCTTTTGAATCTTAATTGCTTTCATATAAATTGAAACAAAATGGGAAATGTAATGGAGTGGAAGAGAGACACATTTAAAATTGAGGGATTACTAAGATTGCTTGTACAAATGACAAAAAAAAATCAAAGTCTGGTCTAAATGAAATATGAAATTGAATAGCAAAGAATGAAATGACTAAGGTTTAAGAAAATCTGATCATAAAAACAAATTAGCCCATTCTAATTACTTAGATTTGAATTGTGAATGATTGGCTTGATCTTAACAGCACATGGTGAGGATTCAAGCTAATTTAGTAAAAACCATTATCATACACAGTACATAATTATTTCCAAAATGTTCAAGATACAGAGCTTTGTTTCTCAGAGGCAATGATAGTTGGTAATTTAGACTTAAAAGAAAATTAAAATTTTGTAAGGAACATTTAAAATGATTTTATCTCAGCTTAGTAATAAAAAGATGTATAGGTTATCTATAATATATTATACATGCTCTAAAAGATTTCACATCAACAAAAATGCTGCTTTCTCTTTATAAATTATATTTTAACTTCTTCAAATAGATTTCTATTTCAGAAAATAGTTTCCTTTAAAACAAATAACTATTGGCAAAAAGTTAATGATTTCTAAAGCTATATTAAATATAACTCATTGAAAAATCTATAGAACACAGGCTGCTGGTGAGTAGAATTTTCCAAATTCAGTAATTACTCTCTTGTTTGGAAGACATACCACATAGCATCAATAAAGTGATCTAATGTCAACTCTTGTTTTCCATTTTTTCTGTCCCAGATAGGAGTCTGGGCCTAGACCATCTGCACAGTGACCAAGAAAAGCGGTTGGGGCAACCCTTGAGGATTTTTGTCAAAGTGACTACATTCTAGACTTGGATCTTTCATGGTTGGATCCATGCCATACTCATTTCTCTATTCCCATAACCCAGCAGAGTGCCTAAATCATAGTCTTTATTATGGAAATACCTTTGGAAAGAACTAGGTTCAAATCATTCCTCTGCCAGTTATGAGTGAGGAAACAGTGGCTGACTTACATACTTCTGAATTTGTTTTGTCCTCTGCAAAATGGAGGGAAAAAAAAACCTGTCTGTTGTAGTTACTTGAGGATTAAATTAAGTTGTAGAAGTTCCAACTACAGTGCTTGGAATGTAATGGAACTCAGTAAATGATGTGTATTTATCATAGTATCATACAGTAAGCAGGAATTCAGTTACCGACATATGGCTCATTAGTCTACCCACACCTGTAGTTGATGGAGCCAGTCCATCCCAGCAACTGCCTCCTGACATCACAACTGGAATTTTTGAATGAGGTTCCATATGTATTTTGGATGATTAACCTCAGGAAAGAGATTGGCTTTGGGACCTTAGAAGAACTATGGCTTCTGGTCCTTGTTAAAAAAAGTTCAATTGCTGAACTAGCCTAGTCAAGAGTGTCTTCCTTGAGATCTTTTGAGACCTATGTTAAACCAAGTCAATCCTTCAAGATTAAACTTGCAAAATTTTCTTGGGACAGTGTTGATACTGGTTAGCTCAACTGGCCACACAGAACTACTAGAAAACAAATTAGGTCAAACTCAGAGTTACTTAAATATTTATCAAGGTTAAAGAAAATGTTATTATGTATATAAAGCTAATAAAAATATCAGTAAAAGTGTTGACATCATTGAGAGAGTGGTTGAGAAAGGCACGGGAGATTTCAATCTTTTCTCTTTAATCCAACACTTGACTTTGCTCTAAAAACTCATCATGATCCATGAAAACATTGGATGAATTGGCCGTAGGATTTTAGCCTGAAACTGTATGAGCTCCATGTCAATCCACAGATGTTGGTGGTCTGGTTATTTGGAAAGATCAAATATTTTTAATAGGAGAGCAGGGGAGGAAGAAAGGGAAAAGGGAAAAATCAAGGGTCATTTTCTCCAAGATTGTTTTTTCCCTAATATTTTAAACTATTTCCATTTCCTTGAGGATTTCAAGAGTGCTGTGGTTTATTACCTAATATAGTTAGAAATCATTTTAATAAAATCTGATGATGAGATGTCTTAGGAAGGCTTCTTTTCCCAGGAAGCTTTTTTTTTTCCCTTGAAATTTTCCCTTGAATTTGTAGTTGGAAAAAAAATGGCTCTCCACAGTGTTTCCCAAACAATTCTGGCTAACCTCTTTCTTAGTGCTTTCCAATTTATAGCAAAACAATCTGTTTGTTATCCCCACTAGACTAAAGGATCCCAAAAGAAATATATGAAGAGACATATATGTGATGTCATAAAAAGCTTTCATATATATATATATGATATCATATATAAGCTAACATACATTATAATTCATCTTTGTATCTAGTGATTAGTAGGCATTGCAACTTATTGAATGGACAAATCATTAGCTGATTATTCATTTAACCAAGATATAAAGGGATCTCTTATACAGCAAGATTCTTTTCATACTTAAAAGAATATTTCAAAACATAACATTTTTAGAAAGCACATCTTTAATAGAATAGTTAAAATTTTAGACTTACATGAATTATTAAAATAAATAATCATGTTATCTAGCAAAGCAGAGCACTGGTCATGAATTACAAATCTGAGAGGTTGAGAGTTAACTACTATATTATTTCCTGGAATGGTCACATTTCTGAAAGGTATTCAATTCATCTGAATCCATAGGAAAAGAAAAACATTTATAGCCACTTCCTCTCAATCGCAGATGAATTCCCATTACATACATGCCACATTTCTCTCTAACAGTAAAAGAATCCATTTTTTTTATTTAATGGAAGTATCTTCATTAACATTCAACCTCTAAACCTCCCTTTTTGAGACAGATATTATAAAAGATACCAACAGATTCATGTGGAATTATCAACTAATAGACCTGAAAATATCCGCTTCAAAATTATATTGAAGTTCTAAAGCAAAGTTCCAACTCATTAGAGCCTTAAAGTTATCATACAAAAAGAGAAAACTTACTTTTTTTATTCAAATAAATGTGGGTTTAAGAACAATGCTGCTTCTGCTCATGATATGAGATATGACTTTTCATGTTAATAATGTGCCTTCCATTCCTCTTGGAGTACACCAGGGAATGGTAATGTAATTTCTTTGCGGGCAATGTAGAAAGAAAGTCCTTGTGTGTAAAACTTTTTTCATAACAACAAAAACAACAGCAACAAGAAACATGTATCATGAGATATTAGAACATAGATGAAATTATATTTCAGTTAACCTTTTTGACAAATTTCTTTATTTCTAAGGGAAATTGTGCAGAGTATTTTATTTCAAGCCTCAAAAATTCTGACGAAAGAAAGAAGAAAACTGCAATTTTTGCCACGAAAAGACAGGTGGCGTAAGCATGCAGCATTTCCCCCCCCTTAAATGTATAAAGTCATTATTTTCTCTCGGGTTCTTTGAAAAAACTCGCTTGTGCTCCGGTTTGTGGCTGAGCCCGGTGACGTCAGTGTGGCAGTGCGGAGTCAGGCGCGGCGGCTCCCTATAAGCCGAGGAGCTGTCCGGGTGCTGAAACGGCCCAGCGTAGCTCACCAGGCGGACTGGGAGGAACATGCTGTGGACCTACTCTGCCATATAAAAAGGAGGTAAGACTGTTTTTCCCTTTAATTTACTGGAAAGTTCTAAATTACGTTTTCTTTCCTTAATCCCTAGCTGAGAAGAAAAAGACTGTTTGGCAACCTTATATGTATAGAATAACTGAATAGCAACCTGCTGCTCTTCAACCAATGTAAGGACACTATATCTGTACATATAGAATTGAATCTAGGATTGCTGTTGGACATTTATAACCATCATGATATTTGGATAACCATATGTAAGAACTGTGAAAAAGTTAAGGATTTTAGTGTCAATACCCATCTTAATGTAAACTTAACTAAGCCTGATATTTTGTTTCTTTCCTTAATGTATTTTTTTCTTCTCTTAAAAACTAGATACATACCCAGAGATATAATTTATATGTTTAATATTATTAGCAGTAGGTTTCCAATCATTCGAAGACTATTGAACACATTAGTCATAGAAGCAACCAATTTTGGAATGAGTTCTTTTTTCCTTTGACATTTACCTTACTAGAGCTCAAAATTAATAAACTACATAAAATTATTTTCTGAGTTGATATGCTCTGAAGGGATTTACATTGTTATTTCCTAGTTTTAGTCCCAGGAAAGAAAGATTAGAATTATCCTGAGAACATTTTTTTTCTTTTATTCAGGGTACAATGTTATCTTGGTTTATAGGTTGGATATGACTATGAATTACAGAGACTTGATAATCTTGAATTCCCATGAGGAAAACCTTCATAACTGTGTAAGCTGTTATTATGTTTTGGTTGAAAGAGGTTGTACAATATTTTGCTGAACAAATGGGACACGTTTTTTTTTTCTGTATCTGAACTAGTGGAATTGCTCAAATTAGATATATCCACCTGTATTTGTCAGGGTTCCAGTATTAATTTCAATAGAATAGACAATATAGCTTAGGAAGCACTAGTTCAAATTGTACATAGGATATTAGAGCTGTTGAAACCTTCAGTATGTAGAAGAACTGCTACCTGGGAAAGAAATCCCTTGAGTCTTACTCAAAGGCAATAACTATGTCATCCAAACTGAAATCTTAGATATGCCCAAAAGATAGCATATGTTAGGCTGTAGCTTAAATATCTACATTAAATATTCTGCCCCAATTCCACAGCAAAGCCCGTCTATAAGATGATGATTTTTTTAAAATAATGATTTTAAAGACAAGCACAAAACTCATGTGTTAAGAATACCCCAAGATAATCGTTTCATAGAAAATAAGTTCATTAAGATTCTTAAAATTACTGTTCCAAATGCCAATGTTGAAAATAGATAATCAAAGCTAAATTCATTCTGAAATAATATAAAGAAGAAATTATAATATACTTTTATTTAAATCTAAGACTCTATGAATAAAATTTCTTTTAGTAAACATTAATTCATAATAAATATTTCAGAAGTTTTCTCTGACATGCCTTTAAAGATTTTTTCTTTCAGTAAGTTAAGTAGTCTTATTAATAGAAATAATTTTAATAATTATATGCATTTATGCTAAAGAAATTTCCATAACTACAACCATTATTAGGTTCTAAATACTGAAAGCATTACTTAAATAAAAAATGAAGAAAAATGATATTTTCTACAATTGATATCTAAGCTAACAGAGTATCATACCCACAAAACAAAGCTTATATGTCATAAAATCATGATGCAAGTAAGATATCATGTACAAACTTATGCGTTTTCCTCACATTTATTTGCAAAAATATTAAAATAGTCTTTCAGTGTTAGCAATGCTGAATGTAAAACATGTAAAAAAATAATCCCTTTGCTAATTTGTATGTGAGATTACAAAGCATTGGAGGAAAAAAATGAATGGAGATTTTTAAGTAGGAAGAATTCAACATATCGTCTGTGTTTATCTAAATTGGAAGTTACATAGTGGTTATTTTAAGATTTTCTAACAGTATGAGTCATTTAAGATTTCACAGGTCCACACCAAAATAGACACAGACATAAGTCAAGCTGCATCTGAACACTCACAAGTTCAGAAATAGACTGGTTAAGAAAACTTATGTTCTCTCTGTAGCATCTGTTATTATTTACTATGCATTCTTGAAGGCTGATGAAAAAATATAACCATGATTGCATTTTGCAATACAGTCACAAAATTATTAGAAGAAATATGGGACACAGATATTTTAAAAGTTTACCTTTTCAGTATATTTACACAGAAAGAAACTTCACTATGTTAGCCTACTAGCTGGGACCAGAAAATGTTCTGGAGTTTATTAAGGTATAGAACTTTTAGAAATTGTCATTTGGGTTTAGTTTCAGAGTAAGAACAAGTTATTTCTAGAAAATGTATGTATATAGGACTCATTCACAAGGCAATTCAGTATGATTGACATTAAGATGCTGTATTACTTCATCATATATAATGTCACTGCTGTGGTGTTTCCACAAAAAAAAGTAGATGGAAATTCAGGAACTAAACCATATGATTTTTTATGCAACCATAGGAAATCATTGTGTGTGTGTGTGTGTGTGTGTGTGTGTGTGTGTGCATGTTTTAAATTAAGCCAACTAATTTTTTTTTGGCCAATGATTTTAATAAAAATGCTATACAAGTAAACTAAAAATTAGCTTGGAAATTTTTTATTAAATAGAAAATGCATACTGAAAAACTAACTACATGCTTATAAATTAAAAAATAAAATTTGAGAAACCTGATATCAGTGTTTTTGTTATTATTTTAGCAAAGTGCATGCCATGCAAACTTGACTGCAATTGGATAATGATGTTGCCAGATTCCTGTAGTTAGTTTGTGAGGGTTATATAGGAAATATGTATGGCTTTTTAAAAGAATCATTCTAAGTTTAATGTGAAATAATCTCTGCTATATGTTTTCCCTCAATGGTCAGTTACTTCTTTTGCCATAATGTCTTCTAGTTTTTCATTTCTATTAATTCATATTTTCTATGCTTTAAGGACATCTTTCAAACATGGCAGAAGCTAAGACTCACCGACTTGGAGCAGCCCTGTCTCTCATCTCTTTAATTTTCCTCATCTCTGGGGATGAAGCAGCTTCTTTTCAGCGAAACCAGCTGCTTCAGAAGGAACCAGACCTGAGACTGGAAAATGTCCAAAAGTTTCCCAGTCCTGAAATGATCAGAGCTTTAGAATACATAGAAAAACTTAGACAACAAGCTCACAGAGAAGAAAACAGCCCCGACTACAATCCCTACCAAGGTGTCTCTCTTCCCCTTCAGAAAAAAGAAAATGGTGATGAAAGTCACTTGCCAGAAAGTACAAGGGATACCCTGAGTGAAGATGAGTGGATGAGGATAATACTTGAAGCTTTGAGACAGGCTGAGAATGAGCCTCAGTCTGCACCAAAAGAAAAGCCCTATGCCTTGAATTCAGAAAAGAACTTTCCACTGGACTTGCCTGATGATTACGAGACTCAACAGTGGCCTGAGAGGAAGCTCAAGCATATGCGATTCCCTCCTATGTATGAAGAGAATTCCAGGGATAACCCCTTCAAACGCACAAATGAAATAGTAGAGGAACAATATACTCCTCAAAGTCTTGCCACACTAGAATCTGTGTTCCAAGAGCTGGGGAAACTGACAGGACCCAAAAACCAGAAGCGTGAGAGAGTTGATGAGGAACAAAAACTTTACACAGATGATGAAGATGACATCTACAAGGCCAATAACATTGCCTATGAAGATGTGGTTGGGGGAGAAGACTGGAACCCAGTAGAAGAAAAGATAGAGAGTCAAACCCAGGAAGAAGTAAGAGACAGCAAAGAGAATGCAGAAAAAAATGAGCAAAACAATGATGAAGTGAAGCGTTCAGGGCAGCTGGGCCTCCAAGATGAAGATCTCCGGAAAGAGAGTAAAGACCAACTCTCAGATGATGTCTCCAAAGTAATTGCATATCTAAAAAGGTTAGTGAATGCCGCAGTTAGTGGGAAGTCACAGAATGGGCAGAATGGGGAAAGAGCAACCAGGGTTTTTGAGAAACCACTTGATTCTCAGTCTATTTATCAGCTGATTGAAATCTCAAGGAATTTACAGATACCCCCTGAAGACTTAATTGACATGCTGAAAACTGGAGAGAAGCCAAATGGATCTGTGGAACCAGAGCAAGAGGTTGAACTTCCCATGGACCTAGATGACATCTCAGAGATTGATGTAGACCGTCCAGACCTGTTCCAAAATAAAATGCTCTCCAAGAATGGGTACTCCAAAATATCTGGTCGTGCTGTAGCAGAGACCCTTCCAGATGGGCTCACTGTTGAGGACATTTTAAATCTTTTAGGGATGGAGAGTACAACAAACCAAAAGCCTCCATATTTTCCCAGTCAGTATAACCGAGAGAAAGTTCTGCCAAGACTCCCTTATGGTCCTGGAAAATCTAGAGCAAACCAGCTTCCCAAAGGTGCCTGGATGCCAGATGTGGAGAATAGGCAAATGGCATATGAAAACCTTAATGACAAGGATCAAGAATTAGGAGAGTACTTGGCCAGGATGCTAGTGAAATACCCTGAGATAATGAATTCAAACCAGGTGAAGCGAGTTCCAAGTCAAGTGTCATCTGAAGATAACCTACAGGATGAGGATCAAATTGAGCAGGCCATCAAGGAGCATTTGAATCAAGGCAGCTCTCAGGAAACTGACAAACTGGCCTCGGTAAACAAAAGGCTCCCTGTGGGGCCCCCAAAGAATGACGATACCCCAAACAGACAGTACTTGGATGAAGATCTGTTAATGAAAGTGCTGGAATACCTCAACCAAGAAAAGGCAGAAAAGGGAAGGGAGCATATTGCTAAGAGAGCAATGGAAAATATGTAAGAGTTTTCACTAATTGCCCTACTTATTCCTCCAACCCCAAGAAAACCCCAACATTTCTCTTTAGTGTGTTGACTTCTATCATGTTAACACTGTAATATCTTTAAATGATGTACAGGCAGATGATTCCATTTCACTGGGGCATCTGCTTCACTTATTCTGAGCTGTTTATTGTGTATGGGTATGTGTCAATGTTATGACTTCTGGATAAAAAAAAATTAATCATATCCCTTATTCAAGAAAGATATCTGTGATAGTGTTTAATAGTGTATTTAATGGCTGTGGCATTGTTGATGCTCACATATGATGAAGAGTGTCCTATAATTCTCTTGAAGTTTTTAATATTTATTGAATTATTTTGTTACTGTCTGTAGTGTTTTGTGAAGTTCTGGAGCAAAAAAAAAATAAAGCATTATAAATATATAGTTTTATTCATAGGCCTTTTCTATTGTGTGTTTAATTGTTGATTAATAAATGTTATTTCTTGACAACTGTGGACTATTCATTCTGGAAAGCCAGAGACAATGACTCTGGAGCCCAAAGAGAAAATCCTTGCCTTCTATAGTCAATCCAGGTAAGAAATGATTGTAACTATATCATTATGCTAAGTGTTTATAGAATGCAACATCCTCTAACAGTCCACTGCTTAACGCTTGCCTATGGCTTTTCTCCCATATGTGATTTATGGAATAAGACTTCTATTGTCATTGTTATACCTTTCACCCTTGGTTTATAAATAAATAAATACATTTAATTCTTCCATACCCATAACCGGGGGAAAAACAATATTCAGAGCAATCAGAAATAACTGATTAGAAGTAACATACTTATTTCCAGATCACTCTGGTCCTCAGAAGACAAGGATGATGCCTCTTCTGTATGATTTGAGAGGGGCTAAAGGACCCTCCAACTCTCAGGTAAGTGAATGAGCACAGGAACAGTGGAAAACACCAACTGACTTCTCTTTTGTTCTAGTGCTTGAGAGAATCCTGAGTGGGCTACACAGTGTGTGACTGTTATAATGTGTATCATGTTGGGGAATGATATCAGCATCCTAACATATCAACAGGGAATCAACAACAACCACAAAAACAGGAGCCACAAGAATATATACATAGCAACAAAACAGTAATAGTAGTAAAAGAAACACAGAAATAAATAATTACTATTTACTGGATGCCTATTAGGCATCAGGTACTGTACTAAATAGTCTACCTCATTTAGTCTGTACTGTAACACTGTCAAAGGTCTCTTATTATTACTGTTTTCATCAGGAGAAGCCAAACTCAGAAAGGTTAAGTAACTTTCCCAAAGTCATTTGGTCTTATGAGTTACCAAAGCATGGGTTCTTCATCACTTCACTACATTGTCTCTATGGGAAGTGCCCTGCCAACTGAGTTGGGACTTCGGAAGTGGGATGGTGAGAGACTCATGAGGTCTCAGTGGGGGTTACTTCCAAGTGATGCACCTGTGGTGTGTGTGTGTCTGCCTGTGCGTGCACGTGCCAGGGGTGGGGAGGGGAGTTGATCCTTGAAGGGTCAGAAGGCAAAGAGAGGGCCTGTGTACCTCGGGGAAAACACTGAATGTAGGTTTTTCTACTTTATAATTTTGCCTACATTCTTTTCTAAATCATCACACAATTTTGTGGAAGTCTAGAATCTGTTAAGTGGAAGAGACGTTAGAGGTAAATTACCTCTACCTCTACCGTGTTTCTAATTAATAACTAATTAATTAATACTCAGTACTCTACTCAGATACTTTCAAAATAGAGACTACCTCATTAGACAGTACTATGAATTGGAGATTATGGAGAGATCCGGGTATTTGGGTGGCTTAAGGTTTAGGTACATACTATACGCCATGCTTGGCAGATGTCCACATATATCTTCTGCCTTTGTCTATTCTCTTCAACTTTCTGTTCCATGCAGGAAGTCACACTTGTATCCTATCAACCCCATGACTATTTCTATGCCAACACTAAGCAGAAATAAGAACATGGAACATGACTCCACCCAACAGAAATGCCCTCACTGATGTTTGGAACATCCTACCCAGAGGTTAGGAATTGAGTACAAGTTACCAGACATGATACAGCTCTCTCCCAGCTGGGATTTGCACACAAATCAGTAGGATGTCAAACCCTGCATTCTTTCTGCACAATGTGATACTATTTTCTTAAAGTTTCAGACTTGAAATTCTGATTCACTAAGGATGACATTGTAGGCATCAGGATTGGCCATTGATGAGCTATTTTAATTTGAGATCTATATTCTTTGCCTGACTTCTCTCCAACACCAGTCAGCAAGCGTCTCTGCCTTTTTTGCAATACCACCATATCCCCAGCTACTGAGTCATCAGATTTATTTGTGATCCAATGATTTTTTTCATAAGTGCTTTAGTACATTGCTCACTAGTGTAAGACAGAAAGCTCTAAATACCATTTAAGGTTGTAAATGACAAATTAATTGGGATTAGAGCAACATAGCCTCTTTGTCTGCCCAGAAGCTTTCTTCATCAGAAATCAGGGAGTAGCTTGAGCCCTCCAAACAGATGTCCTCTGCAGGATACCACTGTAAGAAGAAGAAATTGCCTGGGCACTAAGACTGCTTCCCTTGTAGGAGTCCATGCCTCCACTGGAAGTCAGATAGGAGCCTAGCAGTCTCTAAGCTCTTGCCAAGGTCCCCGACTTACCAACCTTCTGTCGCCTTCGCACTCATAGCTGTTCTATACTACCTGCCTCAGGAACAATTAGGACTGATCTGATTGTAACGTTTATGACAAAACTTCCAAGTTATTCCTCATTTCCCACACTCAAATCCCATTAAACCTTGTATATCACCACTTTCAACGCCAGTTCCTACTCTTTCCCATATTTTATGACATTTTTTAATATGTCCTTTGATACCTAAGGTCAGTCATCAACAAAATCCCCTGTATCCTCAACATTTCCTCTGAGTATTCTCTTTACCTTCTTGCTCTAAAGGAAATTTTCCTCTCTCCTCTGAGGTTGCTGTTGTCCCTGAAACTCTTCCTTACTACTTTTTACTACTTATGGGACATTTATATTTTCAACTTTTCTGTGTGTTGAGGTGTGTGTGTTAATACACAGTTTTGTTATTAGTGGAAATTATCTTAGATGCAGGTGAAAGTAAAGCCAATTCAAATGAGATATATTAAAAACATGAATAAAGGGTCACAAAATCCAAGTAAAAGTCAAGCTAAAATGTTGGACATCTAGAACAGCCAGAATACTGGCTTTTTTAAAAATGAAATACATTTGATAACATTGTATAAATGTAAGATGCACAACCTATTGATTTGGTACTTTGAATGTCATGTGTCATTCAGTACCTACCCTTTACCGCTTGCTGTTGCATTCATTCCTTACTCCAGCTCACTCATTAAAGAGTGTAGCTTCTGCTCCCTTCACTTCTTTGAATACTGCTCCTTCATAATACTTGTCAATTTCAATATCCTTTAAGATGGTCTCTCCAACCCTTTCCAGGAACCATCCTCCATCAGCTATTTACTTGCAGGTCTTCTTCTTAACAATAACTATGACCTAACCTAAATCTAAATCCTAAACATTTTACTCTAACAACTGCCTTATGTATTTCCAGTGTACTTTCTCTAGGATCTGAGTTCCGATCATCACCCACACCCACCAGTGAGATGTTATCCATGAATCCTACCATCTTTCAACTCTCCCCCATCCTCTTTATTCTTCACCACCCACTTTGCCAGTCTTAAATTTCATAGTTTCATCATTATACTCCTTGTAAACCTTAACTTTCTTGTGTTTCATTGTAATTTCTTTGCTAACTTAGGAACTCTAGTTAAGTCCCAATTTTCTACCCACTCTTACCTTTTCTCCTACAACTGAACATAGCAGGTGAAAGACATGTCACCACACTGATTTCATTTTAAATTCATGTCTTCTGACCTCAAGTGGTCCATAATGCTGTGCTGGAATTCTATTGTACCCCTTGTCTACTCAGGCTCTTTCCCCTTAGACAATAATTTCATGCTTTCCCTCTGACCACAAATATTCAACCCTGCCTCTACAATCTATATGCATATGATTATCTTGTTTCCTGTTTCACTGAGAAAAATGAAGCCATCTGAAGAGAAGGTCTACAGAGTCCCATCTCCATTTTTTAAAAGATTATTGATTGATGAATTAATTAATTTGACAGAAAAAGAAAGAGAGCACAATCAAGGAGATTGGCAGGCAGAGGGAGAGAGAGAAGCAGGCTCCCTGCTGAGCAAGAAGCCCCATGCAGAGCTCAATCCTAGGACCCTCGGATCATGATCTGAGCCAAAGGCAGACAACCAACTGAGCCACCCAGGCACCCTCTGACCGTCTCCATTTTTGTTTACCTTCGTGCCTCTGTGGCGATACATTCCCTGATTTCCTGCTTTTGTGGGTAACTGTACTTTCATCTTTATTAACCTCTCCACTTGTACACTCAATTCTGCCCTCTTGCTTACTTGAGAAACTTACTTCAGAAATTCTCCCCCTTTTTTGTGCATCAACTTTGTTCTCTCTACTGGATGATCTTTTTCAGCATACACATAGTTTGCAATTTCTTTCACCTGCAAAACCAGTGAAACACCTAAGAAGCAAGCAAAGAACCTTTCCTGATTCTGCCTTCCCTTCCACCAATGTTTCATGCCTATTCTTCCCTTGAAGAAAAAACTCTTTAAAGAGTTGTGTGTACTTAGCCAAATTCTTTTCTCACATCTCAAACCCCTTTCAGTCTGGCTTTGACTCCCACTTCTCCACAGAAAAGGCTCCTGTTGAGATCAACAATGACTTCCTTATTGCTAGGTCTGATGATCAACTCCAAGTCCTTATGTAACTCATTCCAGCACCACGTGGCACAGTTAAACACCTTATTTTCTGGGTATTCAGGCCACTGCACATGCCTGGCTCTCCTTCAACATCACTCTTTCTTTTATCCTTTACTGTCCCCCCCCTTTTTTTATCCCTTCAACCTCTGAACATTGGAGGCTGACACTCAGACCTTGGAACCCTTCTCTTTCCTGTCTGCACTCATTCCTTAGGTAAATCTGTATGTCCAGCCCATAATGTTCCCCTGAACTACACACTCATTAATTCAATTGTCTAGATGACATCCTCATTGGATCTCCAGTAGATATTTCACATGTACTTGACCATAGAAGAACCCTTGGTTTCCCTCTTGTTGACAAACTTCCAGTTCCTCTCACAGATTTTCCATCTGACTTCTTCATGCCAAAACCCATGCTTTTGTCCCTAACTCTTCTTTTTATCTTATAACTCATTCATAAACTGGCATCCAGTCCTGTTGTTTTGACTTCAAAATATACCCACAGTCCATTTTCCTACCACCACCATTATCACCAACATGCTACAAATTAGGATCGTCTTTCACTGGGTTATTGGAATATCCTCCTATTGGTTTTCCCTGTTTCCATACTCCTTGAAATGAAATCTAAACACAGCAACCAACGTGACCCAGTTATAATCCAGATCAGGATTTTGTTATCTCGATGATACCCAGGAGTGAGTGCCAAAGTTACTGCTGTGATCTACAGGTGCCTACCTGGCCTGGCTCTGAACTCATTTCCTAGTACTCGCTTCATTATGCTCTCCTTTCTATGGGCACTAGCCTCCTCAGTTCTTTGAATATGCCAAGCATAATTCCACCTCAAGACTTTTGCATTTGCTGTTTCCTCTTTCAGAAGTGCTATTTCCCAAAATATCTGCATGGTTTTCTCCCTCACATATTTCAAGTTTTTAGCACAAATATTGACTTCTCAATGCCATTCCTCCTCAAATTTCAACTTTTACATATTCTCCTGTCTCCATTGCTTGTTTGACACTTTCTCTTTGCTACATACTATACCGAACATTCTTTTTTTTTCTTTTAAAGTAGGCTCCATGCCCAGCATGGAGCCCAAGCTGGGGCTTGAACTCACCACCCTGAGTTGAAGATTTGAGTTGACACTGAGAGAGCTGGAACCTTGATGGACCGAGCCAACCAGGGACTCCCTACATCTAGCATTCTTAATTTACGGTGTTATCTTATTTATTGCCCACTCCTCCACCACTAGAATATGATCTCTCCAGAGGTAGCTATTGTTTGTTTATCTATGGTTACACCCCTAGCTCCTTAGATCAGTAACTAGAACATAGAAAGTACATAGAAACTAGTTATAAATGAAATTAATGAGTTGGGAATGAGAGGCGAAAGTCTTGAGCAATAAAACAAGGTAAATCCTTTTTGAAAGAATAAAGAAACCACAATTTTATTACATCAATACAGATTTAAGACCCACTTAAAATTTTTATATAATGAAATTAATTAAATAAAATTCCCGATCCTGATTTCAGTATCCTTCTTCACCATGACTTTCATCTTTGCCTAAAGGGAACATAGCAGGGGCACTGAAGCTCAATTATCTCTGTGGCTTAACAGGAAGAGACAGGTAGAAGTTGTCAGCTTGTGACAAGTGGGTCCAGATACTTTTCCAACATTATCAGAAGGGCTTATACCATGATTAGGCAATCCTTTAAGATGGCGTCATTTTCTAGCACTACAAAATTATAGTTATTTTGGTATTTTTATCAATATAGGTAAGAATTATAGTTATTTTACTCCATAGAAGAAGATTACTGTTATTAGAAATACTATGGAGATTAGTCACATACTGACATAAGCTATGCCAGTACAAATACGTTGCTACTACAGTTAAGCTATTTATGCCGCGACCATTATTCCTGACAGTTGGAAGGCTAAGAAGCCCCGTGGGTTTTGATCAGGGAACTTCTGAAGGTTGAAAAGAACCGGGAACTGAAACACCGGTGGAGTTTTCCTGGAGAGTTGAAGTCTTTTGATTTGGAAGAAAGATGGCAATTTGTCTACAAGTGTTCAGAGAGTATCTACCTTCCAGAGGGTTTATTGTAGCAATCTTCAGCAAGTTTTTCTGAAGAGCCAAACCCACATATGTATTTATAGTTAATTTCCATATCATTTACAGATGCCCATAGCCACTCTGCGTACTGTTCTCTGGACATTTTCAAGTAAGAAATGTACTGTTGATACCTTGAAATTTGTTTTTTTTTTTTTTTTTTTTGTCAGACTCTTTTTTTTCCCTTGAAGTCCTTTCATTAAATCATCATCATTGATGTAACTTCTGGACAGCCACTGGGGAGCAGGGGATAATGGAGTGGAAGGATTGGGTGAAGAAAGGGCTATGGTCTGTGCTTAAGACATGATGATGTAATAGCAATCTTGTTTCTTTCTGTTGCTCCAAGACATATTTATATCACGATGCTTTTGCTTCCTCAGTCTTATGAACTCTTACAACATTGTAGTCATTCTTCAAGATTTAGTGGACATGCTGCTGCCTCCATTAAGAGCGCACTGATTCCTCCTTTTCCTCACCTTTCATAGTGATTTTCATTTACTTTCACTGCAATGTGTATTTCTCTTGTTGTGCCACATAGCCATGGTTAGTCATGTTGACCTGGCTGCCTCATTGGTTGAATTATAAGTTCTGAAATCAGGATCCTTCTCTAAATATCCTCTCAATATTCTCTACACCACCCAAACTCTGTCTCTTTCCAGTGAACTACTCAATAGACATGTGGTGAATAAATCAACAGATGTTATCAAGCATACCTTCTTCTTTGTTGTTTTGTGCTTTATGGAGTCTATGCACCTGCCTCTGTACCCTCAGCTCATTTAATAGGGAAGAGTGAAGTGAATTGCCTACTCTGCCATTCCACATGGTCATCTGAAGGGGTTCTTCAACCTTGGTCTTTTCAGCACATCTGAAATCTCAGAATGGTGCCAGGGGCGATGCTTTAAAGAATATATAAATTTAATATTCAAGTTAATTTGAGTTTGAGTCCAACCCTAGATTCCATATATGGGCATCCCTTCTTAGTTGGTATTTTCCTAATCCTGAGAACTAGAGACACTCAAGAGCTTGCTGTTTCAAACAGTGAATTTTTCATACATGTATGATAGGGTGAGTTTGGACTGCCACATACTAATCTAGGTTTTTCTAATGTTGCCTGGAGCATCAATTTCTATATCTCAACTTGAAGACCATTCAGATTTCAGTTCTTGAAAGTCCTCTGACCTACCTAAGGCATTGGAACATTTACTTGGAGAAGAGGTTTTTGGGCTAATAAACAGAACAAAACAAAACAAAACTGAGTCAAATCCTGGCTTCGCTCCTTTATTTGGTCAGGCACTTAATCTACTTGTATCTGAGGTAGGGATTATGTTCACCTTATAGGGCTATTGAAAGGATTTATTGGCGAAGTGTGTGAAGTGGCAAGGGGGAACAAAGTAGTTTCTAGACATATGGCAGAACTTCCCAACCAGTCAATTAATCAACAACTATTATTAACCATTTGTAATGTTGCAACCTTGTATTAGACATTATGTAAAAAGAGGGCTATAAGGGATGCACATAATGTATTTCCACAAAAATAGACCATATTGTGAAAGCACTTTTTCTCCATTTACAAACAGGATTACTTCTCCTGCTGCAGCTATTTTAGGAAAGTGCTTTGTGATGAAGCAACAAGTTCTGATTCCATCTGCCATGGGTTCCAATTTAACTGGGGCCATTTCATGGCAACTGAAATGTTCAGAAGTCTGTAGGTGGCATAAACCAACACTTCAGATTTATTTTAAACTTAAAATCCCAATTCCTGCTAAAGTTCAGGGAAAACTGATCAGATCAATTTCGAGTTCCGTATGATTGTCCTTTCTACACACTGCTCCAAATCCCATCTTTTATTTACAATGAATTTTCAATGAGATGATAAAGACTTTAATTTGATTTTATTTGTTCTCTCCATGCCAATGATGATGCAATGATAAATTAACCTCTATAGATGTTACATGAATCTCTAACAATCACAGTGTTTTAAAAATGCAACATAGATTTTAAAAGAAATGACAGAATCATTCCTTCCTGGCTTTTCCATTCATAGGTATTACACAGTGAACTGACTAAAAAATAAATAAGGCAGAAGCTCCTCCTCTCTCCCCCTTAGTGATAATCCCACAGTTCAATTCGTTTGAACCAACAGGTTGCTATGGTAGCAGGAGAGTCAGGGTTATAGCACTGAACCATTCTGCAATGTGAAATTAGCACAGTGCAGGAAATGCTTCAAAATTCATGAGGCTGGTGGAAACAATTTTGTGCTTTAAATTTCATGTTTCCTGAATCTTTAAGAAAATGAAAATAAGAAGGTGGCGGTGCCCACCTGAGCCTCTGTGGTGACTTAGCCACTTTTCAAAAGTTTTAAATGAAGTAAGCATCATCTGTGTTTATTTATTGAGCTTAAGATTTTATTCTGGTAAGACATTATTTATGGAAAGTTGCACACACAAAAAATGAATTAGAACAGTTTCTTATTTTGTGCTCTTTATTTCTACTCCTATCCAGTTAGAGCTAAATTATAGGCTTGATTTTTAAAAAATGTGTATGTTTGGATATACTCAGACTGCATTATAATTGGAACCATTGAAGAAAAGAATTCCATCTACTATAAAATGTTCATGCTTGAGTCGATCCATTATGTGAAAACTGCCTTTTTAATATAGTACTTGTAAATATTTGATATATGATATATAATATGTGTGACAATGTATGTGAATGTTATATACATGTACATATGTATGTGCATTAAAAAGGCATTCACATAATGAACAGATTCGTGATATACTCCACGTGTTAATCTTACATGCCCGCATATGTAAATATACATTAGTATACTGATCATTTGTTCTGCATATTTAAAATATTAATAAGTTCAATAATTGCTAATATCACCTTGTATGCCCTCTGTATTCTTTCCTTATATGGAATGATTTTCTCTCCTTTACCTGACTGAAATAATAACTTGCATCTTATGGATCAAGCTGTGACTTTAAAATTAAAGAAATATAGCTATACAGAGATAGGTAAGCTTGATTTCTTAAATGCATCATTTCTTCTTATTTGTTGTAAACTGGAAGTATTTGGGGACTAGGAGTGCATTAAGGCTAGAGATGTGCATAGTGCCATGGAGATGCTCCAATAGGGATTTCAGTGGAGGAATGATGTTCCACCATGATGTTTCATACCTCAGTGACCTGTCAGATTCCATTCCCTCCATCTGGCTGGTCCTTCATCTTGTCTTTCTACCAAGCTTCTGTTCACTCTTTGAGATACAACTCTGTGAAGACTTTTCAGATATTGCTTTATCTTATTTCCCTCCTCTTCATATATGCTGCCTTCACCATCCTCCCAGAGTTAGTCTTTTTTCTTCTTTGTAGTAACTCCTCCTTCAATGGCACATATCACATGCTATTGCAATTACCTGTTTGTGTAACTCTATGATGAAATATTGAATTTAAGGACAGGGAATATGTGGTGAGAAACAGTGTATTGTTTTGTTTTGTTTTGTTTTTGTATGCTCAGCATCCTACTTCCTCTTTCTTCTGGTCACATTAAAAAATATGTATGTTTGGATATACTCAGACTCTCCCCATTTCCTTTGTATGTGTTGGTCCTAATAGCTGTGGTATCTCCCCACTTACAATCACAAAGCCATGTAGAGTTTTGAGTTTTACCAATCATGGTACCCTATCTTCTTGTTTTCAGTGATGGCGCAGAGAGAAGTATGTGATTGAAGCCAAGCTAATCAGATTTTTTTTTTCCCTAAGAATTTATATACAGATATTATGAAATAGAATTTCTTGGGACTTTGAATATTTCATGCCTTTTTTCCTTAATGAACTTGCAGACTTGAAGCCCTGAAGGACATGGCAGTCCAGGGGAAGCTGAAATGAGACTGAATTATTACCGGGACAATTATTAATCTCTGAAAAACTTGGAGAGATCAGACTGTGAGTTAGACCAGCCTGGATAACCAGCAGGGCAAGTGGTCTTCAGTTGGACAAGTGGCTTTATCCCAGAATGCCAGTAGAGTGTTCCAAGAAGCAGACCCTGAGATGGAGGTAGGGATGCAATATGTTCCTTAGGTGAGGCCTCCGAAAGAAAAATAAATGTTGGTTTGTATGCTTGGGGGCTTCCTGGGTAAAATCTGAAACTGGCCTCAGTACCTGCAGGGCAAAAAGAGACTGAAGAAAGACACTGGGCACTCCAAACTGGTAGATGGGCAGGTTTAATAAGCAAGGAAACTTATATATGGGGCTTGTCTTGGGCAGCAAGTTGAGTAGGTCTCTGCATCTGCATATCTGAATCTTAAAAGATTATATAGCAGCCTTGATAGGGCTCAGTCACATTCACTCTGGTTGGTCTCAACAACACCTAACTCTCTGAAGGCTATGTCCTGGAAACAGCTCCGACTATGGGAACAATAGGCAAATGAAGTATATATGCCAAGAGAAGGGGAGAAAGTGTAGAGCTTCTGATGGTCAAATCCATTCATGGGTCAACCAGTGGTCATGAATTCCTAACTATGTCCTCCAACAGAGAGGAAACAAGATGAACAGGGGAAGCTGTGGGACTGAGATACAGATAAGGAAGCCACTGCTGGTCCAGTGAGACACTTTAGAGAAAGTCTTCTCTGTTAGAATAGTCCTGCATGGGCAGCAGTGGCCAGGACCCCATTACATCTTGCTCATGAACTGGCGAGGGGCTGCAACATGAAGACCATGACTAGGTTATCATGTCATACCCTTGTTCAGACATTGGCCAAAGCTACCCCAAAAAAAGCATGAATCTCACTTGAAAATTGAGGCAGAATTTGTAGGAGCTAACTGGTGGAGGCTCTCAGCTAATCTATGACAACTGGGCCAAGAGTTATTTTTGAAGTGGGACCTGAGAGATGCATCGCTATGTCTGCAACATGGAAACTAGAAGGAGATGGTGACTTTTCTTCAGAGGATCCCAATTCTTTCCTGGGATTCCTAGAACACTTAGGTCTTCCCCTACTTCTTACCCTATAAACCAAACACCACGAGAGGGAGAAAAGCCAGGGAGATAGGAGAATATCTAAGAGACCTACTATTTTTTTTAAAGATTTTTATTTATTTATTTTACAGAGAGAAACACAGCTAGAGAGGGAACACAAGCAGGGGGACTGAGAGAGGGAGAAGCAGGCTTCTCGCCGAGTAGGAAGCCTGATGTGGGGCTTGATCTCGGGTCTCCAGGATCATGACCTGAGCCGAAAGCAGTCGCCCAACCAACTGAGCCACCCAGGCTCCCCGAGACCTACTATTTTTTAATGAGTGGAAGCTTATTCCCTGAAAAGACTATTAAAATTATTGTATTGAACAGTTTAATTTGTTTTTCTGGTAATCCAGTGATGAGAGTTCAAGAGGCTGAGTGGGATAGTCAACAGCAAAATAAAGATTTTGTATTTTCTCATTTTATATAAATGTAAGTTTAATTTTGTGACCCTGTCATTGGTGTTATTATTACTTTTAGAGTCAGGATGTGCTGCCAGCAAATGGCTACAAGAAACCAACATTTTTGCCATGGGTGTGTCAAAGTATTCTAGGAGATGGTTATTCTTAAGAGTTTACTTTTTTAATTATTTTTTTTTTCTTTTTTTGGTTGTGAGTGTTGTGGAAAAAAGAAAAAAAAATACTATTTCCTTTCCCTTTCCTTTGATAATATGTTTTGTCCCATGCATATATACTGTAAATCAAGAACAGTGTAAGAAAGAAAATTGGGTCCTTGCACTAAAAGCCTATTGGATGGTGACTCTCACCTGAGGATTTCAAAGTAATATGATTTATTGATTGCTTGTTACAGATTGTAGCTCATGTATTCTTACTGCATCCCAGGACGCAGCACCACTTAGACAGCCTGGCCAACTCTCTGTAATGAATGTAGCAAACTGAAGCTCAGCGGTCACATGGCTAGTTGAACCTACAGGAGAAATGATAGCAGGATATTGGAGCTGAAGCCTGGAGAGTGAGAACTTGCTGCCTATTTCATTCATTCATTCACTCATTCATTCATTCATTCTACTTTGTTGTACTTCAATCCATTTATTTATTCATTTTCATTTTGGTATTTAATCATTCACTATTGGGGCACCTGGGTGGCTCTGTCATGAAGTGTCTGCCTTCGGCTCAGGTCATGATCCCTCGGGTCCGGGGATCGAGTCCCGCATCAGTCTCTCTGCTTGGCAGGAAGCCTGCTTCTCCCTCTCTCACTCCCCTTGCTTGTGTTCCCTCTCTAGCTGTGTTTCTCTCTGTCAAATAAATAAATAAAATCTTTAAAAAAATAAATCATTCATTATTGGTTGTTCATTAAATATAGGGTACTAACTGCTGGGAAGACAAAGATAAAACAAAATTTTGCTTTAAGAGGCTCATAATCTAGTTAGGGCAACTGCCTTATAAAAGTGCTTATATGGAAAAAAAAACATAAAATAGATGTATACTATGGAAGAGAAGGAATGAGGCATTTAGGGGATGACTGTGACAGTTTTAATTTGCCCACCTCATGAAGTAAATATAGAAACTTGGTATGAATAAACAAAGCAACAAAGCAAACACATCAAATCAATAAAAAACAGAACTAAGTTATAGACACATTATAAAATTCTAGCAGCTTTTATTCAAACTGTCCAGTTTTGGGTGGCCTCCCTCAAATTATGCATCAAGGTCCTTCCTTTACCCTCTTTGAGGATTCTGGGACAGAATAAAAAATCTTTGGAACTGGAATCTTAACAATCACAAGGTCCTGTGTTACCCCAGAGGCTGGCCCTGTCTCTGCTGAAAGGAGAGTCTGTGACAAGTTTGAGCAGCTGCTCATGAACCTCATCTCTCCCTGTATCCCAGTCCAGTGTTGCTCATAATTTGATGTGTACATGGATCACTGGAGATCCTGTTAAGATGCAGATTCTGGCTCAGTATGTCTGGGGTGGGTCCTGAGATTGGACCTCTAACAAGCTCCTGGTTGAGGCTATTGTGGTGGTTGGTCTCGATGACTGGTCTGGACTGAGTCCTACTGTTTGAATAGCAAGATCCAGGAAACAGTAAGTTCCTGGATCAGGTACAGGAGAGCATAGATGTATTCCTGTGACCCTATTACTCCTGCTGACCCTGTGTTAGTCTGAGGTGATTGAGACATAAATGAATTTGGGGGGGTATGACTAGATTTTTAAATTTTTTGCCCTTTCTCTTTCTGGAATCCCTTTCTGTCTTCCACTGGTGCCCATATCTTCAATGGTCCCCTTACCTTCTTTCTCTACGAACGACAGGTGAGCAATCAGAAGACTTGAGTCCATTTCCTGGTCACAAATGTGTATGTTGGGCACTTTTACATCTAATCCTAGTTTCCTGATTTGTAAAAACAATCATGGACCAGATGATTTATAGACACACCCACAAGAATTCCCATGTCTATGAATGTCTTGTCTGTGAAGACACTGTTGTCACACTGTTATAGCCATTCCTCTCCAGGAGGATTTACCAGGATTCACATTTATCTTTAAGGGTGAAATGAAAGGTTTAAATCCCTGAAAATGGATTGTCTTGACACCAAATATATAGTGAGTGGGAATAGATGCCCTTCTCAATACCTCTAAATTTTCTGTATAAAAGCTTCCTCTTCTTCCAAAGGGTACAACTGGTGGTTTTAGATGGGAATAAGAAAAGAGGAAACAATTCCACTGTGTCTTTTTTTTTCCCCCAGGAATATCATTGAGTCTTCTTTAAGAGTGTTAGGGAGGTAGTGTGTGTGAAAGTGCAAAGGTCCTGAGGGAACCTATCCGTGGCTCTGGAATGACATCCTGACCCTATGGGAATCAAATTTGTTTATTGTAAAAAAAACAAATAGGTGATTCATTAAACCTTTGCTAGGTCATAGGCATCCAGAAGCACAGCATTTTCCGTTATAAGGATCGCAGAATTAATTAATCCAGTAGAATACCGTGAACATGGTCTCTGTTCCACCTTTTCTAACTCATTCTGATGAGCAACTTCCTGATATCAATGGGAACAAATAATTCTAGAGATGAGAAGAGTGAGAACATGGGGCTATCTATCTGAAAAAAATATTGATTTAAAAAAGAAATAGAGGAGGAAAAATTTTTTTCCCATTCTTTTCCCACATGGTGCATATATACTGCTCCCACAGGACATGACTCAGAGATGCCTTTAGGACAGTGAGTGTGCCTTATGTGTTTCTTTGAACATATTAGGTCCTTAAACATTTTATATGCAATGAGGTATGAATGGAGTACCTTGATGGTGAGAGCTTATAACCTATGTAGCCTGAGTGTTAGTCAGCAAAGAGAAAGCAACTGTAGCTGTTGGGACAGAGAACCTAAGTGTGAAAGTCACCAGTGCTTCTACTTCCAGTGGCTTACACACATTTTCATTGGCATTTACTGCCCAGTTCTGCCTTCTGCCCCTGGAACCAGAGTACTTGATCTATGTAAATGTCTCCAGAGCTGTGGATGGACAATAGGGGATCAACAGGGAAAACCCTATGTCCCAGCTTACTGAGGGCAGCACAGGTTTGAGCCTTTTGTCCTGGTGTCTTTTCTACTTAACATTTACTTGAATCAATCAATCTTTCTTTCTTTCTCTCTTTCTTTCTTTCTTTCTTTCTTTCTTTCTTTCTTTCTTTCTTTCCTTCTTTCTTTCTTTCTTTCTTTCAGATTTTATTTATTGATTTGAGAGAGAGGAGAGAGAGAAGCAGATCCTGAATCAGGAGCCCAACACAAGGCTCAATCCCAGGACCCTGGGATCATGACCTGAACCAAAGGCAGATGCTTAACTGACTAAGCCACCCAGGCACCCCCTTGAATTTTTCATTTTTAAATAAAGAGTTATAATTAGAAGTTACATTTAAATAAGTTGGGATGGCTTTCAGTAGACCTCTACTGTGTCCTTCCAACTTCTGCCACGGTTATGTAGTTTTGAGATTCCTGAGTAGAGAACAGAATTCTTTAACACATAGTTGAATCTGAAAGACCTAGCAGTAACTCACTTCTCTTTTCCAACCCTTTCTAGATATAAGGTAATAACAACTTTCCTTTCAAAGACAGCATGGAGGATGCCTGCAGATAAACCAAGTATACCCACACAAGAGGTTAGGGGAAGCCAACTCTTCCCACTTTCAGATGATGGTGAAAGAAACATTTGAAACTGTTTCCCTTGCTAGCTTTAGTTGCACTACCCAGTGATGCCATGATCTTGGCTGTGAACTGTGTGATTCAGAAAGTTGCCCAACTGCCGCTCTGTGGTTCTGGGGTCAGTGGAAAACCGGAAATAATTATAGGTTAGGTGAACACGAAATATGTGTGGGAAATAGAGACTGTTATTCTACTTGTAATTCTCCAGATATGCTTCTTGATCTATGGAGACTTTACAAATACTGTCCTATTGCCAAGGGGAAAAGAATCCCTTTTTATTCCCAACTCCACACTGCATTAGATTTTCTCTTTGGCAAGCACTTATCCTTCAAAGTTTAGCTCATGTGTTATTTCCTCCAGGAAGCCTTCCTTATACCACCAGATTGTGAGGACCCTGTCTATGTGCTCAATAATCTTCTGAATAATTGTATGGTAGCAGTTGTTACACTGTATCACAACTAATGGTTTACTTCTCTAACTTGTCTACTAGACTATGAGATCATGGAGGTTGGGAACTACATCTTGGACATCTGATTATCTAGTTATTATTATAGTGTCTACCTTGAGGGACATTTTTGTTGTGTTTTCTTCCATACAGAAATGAAATTAGAATACATGTAATTACACAAAAGGTAGAAAATTTAAATTAACTCTGCTTTGAAGTATATCAGCTCTCTCTCCTGTAATTATTACTTCTAGAAATTCATTTAAAATTTATCAAACAAGGTAATAATGCAATTTTTCAACAAAGAAGATTATTACTTGCTTGTAAGTGAAACAGTAGCTCAACTATTTGTTCCAGTTTTAGTCTACAACATTTAAAATTCAGGTCAGTTCTTTGATTTGTGCATTGAACGTTTTCTGCTATGGAATAAAAAGTGAGCTCTCTAAAGATATTTTTAGTGCAGAGGGAAGGGAATAGTAACTTTTTTATAAGAAAAAAAGTGTTACAAACATATTAAATCAAGAAATACTTAAAAAAATAGAACTTATCATCCAGACTTAATTTATGATGTCATTTTGTTATATGTACATTTTAACTCCTTTATAGAGAAAATGTTACAAATATATCTTAAAGTCTCCTCCATTCCATTCCTCTCATTCTCCTCGATATAAAAATTTATTCATTTATTTGTTTGTTCAAAGATAATTACTGAATTCCTACCATTTATCAGGCACTCTTCTAAGTGTGGGGAATAGCTTTTATAAATAAGTCCTTGTCCTCGTGAAATATAATATAATTCTTTTTTTTTAAGATTTTATTTATTTGACAGAGAGAAACACAGCAAGAGAGGGAACACAAGCAGTGGGAGGTAGAGAGGGAGAAGCAGGCTTCTAACTGAGCAGGCAGCCTGATGCGGGGCTCGATCCTGGGACTCCGGGATCATGACCTGAGCTGAAGGCAGAGGCTTAGCCCCTGAAGCACCCAGGCGCCCCTACAACCTAATTTCTCATTGTAAGCTCCACTCATCAAATTAATGTATGTCATATCGGTGTGTGTATCTATATATTTACCATATATGTATGCATTAATAAGTTAAATGTCATATATTTCATACATCAAAAGTTATGTTGCTTATTAACATATGAATTTAGCTTAAATTATATTAATGACATATTAATAAATGATACACTGTCAGAATGACTTTCCAACTTTTCCCCTCATAACTATGTTCTGTGATTTTTCTTGTTCATCCACTTAGTTCATTCATTTTAAAGTATTTCATTGTATATTTAGACTATATATAATTTTTCTATTTCCCTCCTGGTGGATAGTAAGGTTGTTTGTACTATTTTAATATCACAAATAGTATATGTGCATCTTTGAATGTGCTGTGCATATGAGTACATTTCTCCTGGAAAGCTACATAAACACGAAACTGCTTCGTCAAAGGTCATGTACAACTTTAGCTATTAATAATGACTCAAAAAAAAGTGGTTGGAACAATTTACATTCTTTTTACAATGTATGATTCTATTTCCCTAATCAGCACCAAAGCCTTAGTGATTTTCCCTTCAATGTCATGGGTCACTTAGAAATACTTTTCTTGTTTACAGGTCACTTAATTTCCTTTTCTGAGAAATTCATATTAATATTTTTGTTCAGTTTCTTATAGGGTCATTTGTCTTTTTTGTATTGATTTGTAAGATTTATTTTATTTTAGTCAAACAATAAATTATGGATATTCATCTTTAGTGGTTATAAACTTTTAAAGCCTTTCAAGCTGTGCTTTATCTCTAACTTTCTTTGTGTTGTCTTACATTGTATACATAAGGTTTTTCATTTTCTTTTTTTAAAAATTTTATTTATTTGTTTGACAGAGAGAGATCACAGGTAGGCAGAGAGGCAGGCAGAGAGAGAGGAGGAAGCAGGTTCCCCGCTGAGCAGACCCTGATGCAGGCCTAGATCCCAGGACCCTGAGATCATGACTTGAGCCAAAGGCAGAGGCTCAACCCTCTGAGCCATCCAGGCACCAGATTTCTCATTTTCAAGGTAGTTCAATTTCAGTATTTTTCTTCTTTATGTTTTAAACATTTTGCTTCTTCTTTATTAAATTTTTTCAAATGTAGTTATGAAAATATTCTACAATTTTTTCCTAAAGTTCCTGTATTTTCTCCTAAAAGTGTAAGACTTTTGTTGCTTACATTTAAGTTTTCAGTTCATCTGGATTTTTTAAAATGATGTGTTAGATAGGAACCTAACATTATCCTTTTAATTTATGTATCTACTTACAGAAAACCCTTGACAAATCTAACTTTTCTCCTACACTTTGTAATAACACATTGAATTTTCTTAGGTTCCTCTTTCCTCTGTGATCCCAAGGTCTTGATGGTTCAAAGTTGAGTCACATTTATGGTTCAAATATGACAGAACTGCCTGTATTCAGAATATAACTTGGGAATTTGTTCTTTAGAGATTTGGGTAAAGTTGGTTGAAAGCCTCTGTGTCTGACCTTGGGGATGATTTGCATCCTATTTGTCTCTTCCCTTTATTTATAGAGACCCATTTAGTTTTTTCTCATGTCAGTTGTGCAAAATTCTATTCCCAAGCCTTGTCCCTTGTTCCTTCTTCATATTTTTACTGGTGGCTTGATGTTGAGTAGAGAGGTCATCCAATTCTTGTCATAGCACCCTGCTCACATGGCGGTGGGCCTATTCATTCTCTTCTCTGCTGATAATGCATTCATATTCCATTCCCTCTCCAACCCTAGGAGTTGTGTGACATAGTTTTGGGATAACTCGACCAGTTCCCTGTTCTACATGCTTCCCTCTCCGATGTCCTCCTTAGAATTCTGGTGAATAACATTTAAAAAAAATCACATTAGATATGTAAAATAACAAAACTATTTTTTAACTTATTAATTTGATCTTCTAGAAATTGCTTTTCAACTCAAAGCAATTAGTTTACAAGTTTTTTGGATGTAACTATTTGAATGGAATGATCAATATTCAATGACTATGTTAGTTTTATATTGCTGCATAACGAATTACCACAAATTTAATAGATTAAAACAATATATGCTTATTATGTTACACTTTCCATGCATCAGAAGTCCTGGCAGAGCAGAGCTGGGTTTTCTGTTCAGTGTCTCACAGGCTGCAGTTGAAGTGTCAGCCAGACCTAAAATCTCATCTGGAGGTTGAGGTCCACTTCTGAGCTCATTCAAGTTGTTTTCATAATTAAATTCTTTGTGGCTATAGAATAAAAGCCCCTGTTTTCTTACTGGCTAACGACTGTGGTTGTTCTTAGCTCCTAGAGGTTCTAGATATGTTCTTAGCCCTTAGGTTCTAGATATGTGGCTATTCACAATATAACCGCTTTCTTCCTGGTCAGTGATAACACATATTTTGAAGCTTCATTTTCTTTTAAAGACCATACTTGATCAGTTAGACCAGCTAGAATAGCCCCATTTTCATCAACTTAAAGTTATCTTATTAGTAACCTAATCACAGGGGTGATATTCATGGTATCACTTAAATTCAAGGGGAGGGGATTATACAGGATGGGAACTCCAAGGTGGTGGAAACTTCGGAGGCCATCTTGAAATTCCATTTTCGACAGTAGGGTTGCATTTTAAATCCCGTTTCCCTATTTTGAATACTTGAGTAAAGTTTATTCTCCGTGGAAGGGTTTTTGGGGAAAGTCCAATAGTAGAATCCTTCCTTTCTTCTTGATTTAAAAAAAAAAATGAGAGAGTAAACAAAGAAGCCAGCATAAGCAGAAACAAAATGTCATCTTTATTGCTGATAAAGTTAATGGTAAGAATGTATTTTAGGGATAGAACCAAATGGGGCTATTTGTCCAAAAGCAAGTATTAACCTATAAGGAAATCATTGCCTTAGCTGATGTTGAGTGGTAAAAGAAAGAAAGAAACCAAATCCCCATGCTTTTGATAAATTAATTTCACCCAAGACCAATGAGTATTGCTCACAAATGAGTTACTTTATCTACTCCCAAGAGTATGTTTTAAGACAGAGGCTTAAAAAGTTTAAGAAAAACTCCTACTTATAGAAATAAGAGGATAGGAGGGGAAAGTTCCTCTTTAATAATTATTTATGCTTTAAGTCTATCTCTAAGGGTCAGATTTTCCCAAACAGAATGATTTTTTTTTTAGATCTTATTTATTTATTTCACAGAGAGAGATTATACAAGAGGGGGAGCAGGAGAGGGACAAACAGGCTACCCGCTGAACAGGGAGCCCGATGAGGAGCTCTATCCTAGGACCCTGGGATCATGACTGAGCCAAAGTCAGATACTTAACCGATTGAGCCACCCAGGTGCCCTTAAACTGAATAATTTAAAAATAACAATTAATACCTTTTACCTTCCCACTAGAGCATCAGAAGCACTGATAAAGGGAGACAAAGAAAGCTATTGGGGATGCCTTAATTTCTAAGGGCACAGAGTCTTACCTAAGAATGAACAATGTAAAGATCTGATGACATCAACCCAAGATATACCTAAGCACAACCAGGATTTCTTAGGAGGTGCAGGAGGTACTTTTGGGGTTCATATTTGAACCCTGAGAGGCTAACTAGCTCATTTCATGGAGGTCAAGGTGAAAGAATCTAGGGTTTCATTCTCATTGCACTCTCATCTCTGAGCAAGAGAAACAAGCTCTTTTCTTTTTGTAGAAATTTAGCTCCCTAGTGCAAAATTATTTTAATTTTCACCAAATTGAATTGAAATTACATTTGCAAAAAGTAGTATATTTTGCTCTATTTCAGGCTGTCAATGAGAGAAGAAAATTAGATTTCTTTGGAAAGAGAGGAAAGAGAGGAAATGCTTACACAACTCTGTCTCATTGATTTCACCTTTCTGTTAACTCTCAGTTTCTTTATTAGTTAAATAGAAAAAAATAGGGGCGCCTGGGTGGCTCAGTTGGTTAAGCGACTGCCTTTGGCTCAGGTCATGATCCCGGAGACCGGGGATCGAGTCCCACATCGGGCTCCCTGCTGGGCGGGAAGCCTGCTTCTCCCTCTCTCACTCCCCCCGCTTGTGTTTCCTCTCTGGCTGTGTTTCTCTCTGTCAAATAAATAAAATCTTTAAAAAAAAATAGAAAAAAATATCCTGGCTATTATTTACATGATGACAATCCAAATTCCCAAAATCTTTTATAAAACATTGATGTGTGAGGGGAATATCGATTCTACGAAACATTGATTTAGACCCTTTTTAACTTTCATCTGACAAGGTATGAAGAGTCTTCATGATTTTTGCTAAGTATTAAACAGATTTTCTAAACATCAAACTAACCTACAATTTGGACTTTGACATTTCTTTATAATTTCCTTCCTTTAGTTTTAGTAGTGCAAGACACAGTTGCCTAGCAGCACATTCTCCTGTATTCAACAGATTTTTGATTTTCGGTTCAAGTTTGTGGCACAAAGTAGTGGAGAAATAAAGACAGCGTTGACATGAGGATTCCCGGAAGACTCACGCCTTCTGGATACGAAAGGAAATCTTTTGCAAAACCCTTATTGCTATTGATGTCAGTAGTCACCTTTGTAATTTAAGGTTAACTGTTCTTTATTCCATTATCCATCTTTCAAATTTTGAAAATTTAATTCAAATCCCCTAAACGATGAGTTTGTTTGGATTACTGTCTTTCCTTTAGCATCATTTGAATTCTCAAGTCATGACTCAGGTGACTTCCAGAAGTTCAATAATCTTTGATTAAACTAATTTTTTCCTGAGGATTTCAGAAAACCAAGGGTTGGCAGGAAATATTATTCATGAAGCAAATACTTGGGAATGTTTATAGAAGAGCCTCAAGAAGAGAGAAGAACAAATGATAAACAGGGCTTCATGGTTTTCTCTACTTTTGAAATGAAAAAGAAAATCCAAAGGCATGCAATTCATCAGGCTAGAAAAGACCACAGACCTAAATGCTTTACCTGCCTACCAAAGCAGCTAGTGGAAAACCTAAATGCTTTATCTGCCTTACCAAAGCAGCTAGTAGAAAAAAAAATTACAAATTAATTGGAAACTATAATTAAGTTACATTGTATTTTTACCATAAAACACATGCAAATATAAAAAATAATTTTTAAAAACTATATTAAATTGGTTGGTAAGCCAAAAAAGTCATGTAAAATCAAGCCCTTTGATATCTGTTAGGTTAATAGTTTTCAAGCTAAACTTATCAGTTTGTCTTTGTTCAGTTTTCTTGAACTATGAGTAAGGACTTCATGGGCATATGCTAATTTTATTAGCAAAGTGTTCTCCTGAGCAAGATTTATTTTGCTTATCATACATTCAGCCAGCACTTATTAAGCTCCTGTTGTATATAAGGTGCCACAAGAAAAGTTTTGTGATTTCCATATGAAAATGCATAAGGGCTCTTTAAAAACAGATTTTATAGAAAGCACAACATTGTCTTATCAACACCAAATCATGAAATTGTATAAAGACTGGTATGCTAATTTTTAGCTTCCAGAACAATCTTCATGTGATCCTCCCAATATATCAGAATGATATATATCAGAATGAACAACCTACCTTCTAAAAAGCAGAATATCTAGGGTGAGAAATAAAATATTTAAATCATTTAAATATGTGAATTGCTGTCATTAAGAGTCACCCACTGAAGCCAGGCCATGCATTCGATCATTCAGTTGATTAACTCAGCAAATATAAATGGAGGCCCGGTATGTGGCAGGCTGTTGTTCCAAAAGACAGAACAGTGACTCAGACACAGCCCCTGTCTTCAGGCAGACAGGTGAATGGCATTTGTAAAGCCTTTATAAGGAAGTCTGATTCAATGGTACAACAGTGGTCAGTGTAAGTTATTCAGAGGTGCCCTGCCTGCATGGATGTGGTCCCCAGCCTTGGGTCTCTTCCCGAGGAATATCTAAGTAATAATAAGGAATATCTAAGTCAAGTCAATAGTGGTGTAATCCAGGTGATGGGAGGAAAGGGAAAAATTATAGCTGCAAGAGAGAATAGCAAAGTCCTAAACTAAGAGAGAGTATAACACATTCAGATACGGCAAGAAATTCAGGGTGCTTGGAACATGGTATTGGTGAGACAGGTACTGGTAAACTGAATTGTTGGCAAGGTAGGATAAAGGGTCCTCTTGAGTACTCTAATCTTCTGACTTTTATCCTGGGCCATCAGGGAGCAACACTCTGAATATTGGAGCTGTTCACCTCTTTTGTGCCCAGGGCTGTTGAGTACTAGAAATTCTAATAAAGTGCAAGAACTGTGGCCCCTGAAGAATCTTTAAGTTAGCTGAGATGATAGGAGACACAAACAAAATTATTATTCAAGTATTAGGCCAAGTACGTGGTCTGACCATCAAGAGTTGGCTGCACGGTGGGTGAGAGCTGAAGAAGGGTAGATAAGTGGGGCAGATGGAGGAAGTGGGACATCTATATTTAGAGAATTACATCTAATTGATTTCCATGTGGTTCATTCTGTTTACTTTTCTTCAAGCCTGAAAATCTTCCAAATATTTTGGGCTGTACAAAACACGATACAAACTTTGTCCCTCACTATTTGTAATGTCGCTCATCCAAACTGCCTTCTCTAACTAGTCTAACCAGCTCAGACTATGTGAACTATTAAAACATCTATTTAGTGGTGTTTTTTTTTTTTATTGGTTTTGTTTTTAAGTTCTCATTTTTTTCCATAGAGGGATGTGTAGATTATGTAGTTGAAAAATAATTGAATTTGGATTGCATTCACCATAAAGAGAAGTGGTGAAGTCCACAGGGTTTAGGAGACCCCATGTTAGCCAAACAGCCGTTGAGATTCTCATTATGGCCATTTGCTTTCTTTTTACCCTGATTCACCACGTTTCAATACTATTTTTAAGCCTTCAATTCAACAGAAGCTGTTTTCTGATCAAATGAGTCCTCATTCCTCACTGTGTGACTACCTAATGAAATAGAATACAAGGGAAGTAATTAATCAAAGCTGTAGTGGGGGTGCCTGGACTGCCCCAAGCCCTGGTTACAATGCAGAGGCAGTCCTTCCAGTAAGGTTATCTCATACCGAGGGTGTGTGCTCCTGCATCCTTAAATTACTCTGTGCTATTCAAGTAAAAACCATCAAATTGCTTCTTTGCAATTACTTAAAAAAAAAAAAGTTCCATTAGAGGACGTTTCCATAAGCCCTGATTCAACTGCATAGTTTCTTTTTAATCTATTATTTTTGAGGAGGACTTTAGGCACAAGTAAGTCTCATTTAAAAGACTCCATGGTTTGCATTTCATCTTCTTTGGGTACTTTGGCTTCCTGTAACCTATTGCTTCATTTACATTTTTTTCTTCATGCACAATTTCTTCATATTTCCCTAAGAAATGCCAATATCTAATTCTGTTTGATCCATGAAAAGTTTTCTTTCACTCGTAGGAGGAAATGGTCTGAAGTTACTAAAATCCTTGAACGTAATGCTAATGAAATCTTGAGGGTTTTTTTGTTTTGTTTTGTTTTGTTTTAGATTTTGTTTATTTATTTGACAGAGAGAAACAGAGCCAGAGAGGGAACACAAGCAGGGGGAGTGAGAGAGGGAGAAGCAAGCTTCCCGCCGAAGCAGGAAGCCCGATGTGGGACTCAATCCCCGGTCTCCTGGATCATGACCTGAGCCGAAGGCAGTCACTCAACCAACTGAGCCACCCAGGCGCCCCGAAATCTTGAGTTTTAAAGACACCTTCCTAGGAAAGGTTATTATGGCCAGGCTACTTATTAATTTATCTTCCCAACATTACAAGTCAAATAATTATTTGTTGGCAAGAAAACTCATTTTGTGTAAGTTATTCAATATTCCTAATTCTAAATCAGAGATGAGTGTGTTCATATTAGAGGTATAGAGACCTAAGACTTGCCCCTTTCCTTTCCAGTTCTAGATGGTAATTTGTGCTCACAAAGAACTGAAAACCTAATAGGAACCTTTAAAATGGCCAAGCAAGTGTCTTTTACTCACCAAAGTGCAATGTCTCTGGTTGTATTAAAAAAAGTGGAGGGTCCTCATTCCTGGCTTCCACCTCAAATTGAAGACAGCCAGGTAAGGTAAACGGGGGCAGAGACAGTCTGATTTACTCACCAGTTTATGGACAGAGAAGAAGAGAAGAGAAGGTGGGCTAGAGATAGAGAGAAAGAGAGAGGCAGAATGAGAGAGAGAGAGAGAGAGAGATGAGGTTGGGGAATGAATAGCAGGCTTTTTCTAGAAGGCAGATGGAAAGGCAGAGTCTGCTCTTTTGTCCTGGATTCTCTCTAAACAATCAGCTTAATTACTCCTCCTCCCACATATGGGAAGCAGCGAATAATTGATAAACACAGATGATGGAAATGTCCGCTTTCAAATGCCTCTCGCAGAGAGAAAAGAGAAATTCTATTACCTTTAAATGGAGATCTAGCTGTTTATGGCCCATGTTAAAAGTATTAAAGTCAGTTCCACTCCTCTGGACCCTGCAGATTTTCATTCTTTTTGCAGGCAAGGCAAAGCAAAGGAACAACCCCAAGCCCCTTGCATTAAAGCAAAAGATTTATTACTCTTACTCAAAGGAATGCATATTACAGGGATGCCTGGGTGGCTCAGTCAGTTAGCTAGTTAAGCATCTACCTTTGGCTCAGGTCATGATCCCAGAGTCCTGGGATGCAGCCCTGCTTCAGGCTCCCTGCTCAGCAGTTATTCTCATTTATAACATTCCCATTTTTTGGATGCCATTTCTCCTGCTTATGCTCTCTCTCTCTCTTTCTGTCAAATAAATAAAAATAAAATCTTTAAAAAAAAAGAATGCATATTACAAATACCATATGTTTTATCCACGTGGTTTTGTCAAACTTGATTTTGAATTTCATTTGAATAGAATATAATTTTTTACTTTCTAAGGGGTGAATCTTTCATATAGCATTAGTGAGGAAGATTGTGGAATGTGATGATCCTGAAATTCCCCAGTTTTCTGTCTTTTCTTGCTCTATCTTGAGGAATGCAAGCAGGTGAAAATTCCAGAATGGGAGAAGTAATAACAATTTAAGGGAAACACTACCCACATGGCCCAGACAAAGTCTATGGTAGCATGAGACTTTCTCTCCAGAGAAAGATACTAAATGTTAATTGCGGTCGAACGAAATAATAGGTTTAGATTCAACCATAGGCAGAGAAGGGGACTGCCCACAAACATGACTCTAGGACTTCTGTAAAGACCTCGGTTTTCCTTAGACACTACTTCCATCTGCTCACTGATGTTCCGTTAGTAACAAAAAGAGCAACAAAGACTTATTTCGTGCTTACTTTGTGTCAAGTAACATTCTAGCAGTATATATTATGTGTGTGTGTGTATGTGTGTACCCACATATCATACATACATACATACATAGTTTATATTCAATTATCATAACTTTGTATAAAGTCATGGTTATTCCCTTTTTTGGATGATGCCACTGAGAAACACAACTGGGAAGGAGCAGAACCAAAATTTGAACCCTTAAGACTGACCATTGTCTAGGCTCTCACCACCCACTTGATGTACTTTAAATGAAAATTCCCCCAGAGCAGAGAGCTCTTGGTCTGAGACTGACACCAAAAAGTAAACAACTTATATCAACTTCTTCCCAAAGACAAGATGTGGATACAGGAGAGGTAGAGCTCTGGGGTATTTGTAGTTCACTGTTTGTATTTTCTTTCCTTTTTTTTTTTTCCAGGTACTGTATTTTCTAATGTCTATTATGATTTCTTCTTTGAGCCATAAATTATCTAGAAATGTGTTTTAAAATTTCTGAATATTTAAAGTTTTGCCATTTAAAAAATTAGATTTCAAATTTTATTGCCTTGCAATGAAACTGCAAATCTTGGGCTTTACTGGTACTTATGTTGCAGTTGAGAATCTTATTAAGAATTTTATTCTTGGGCACCTGGGTGGCTCAGTGGGTTAAAGCCTCTGCCTTTGGCTCAGGTCATGATCTCAGGGTCCTGAGATCCAGGCCAGCATGGGGGGGTGGTCTCTGCTCAGCAGGGAGCCTCCTTCCTCCTCTCTCTGTGCCTGCCTCTCTGCCTACCTGTGATCTCTCTGTCAAATAAATAAATAAAATCTTAAAAAAATAATTTTATTCTCTAATTGTTTATGCAGGTTCCATGCATGTTCATTAGCTCAGGCTTGTCAATCATGCTATGTTAATTGATTATTATGAATAACAATATACATATTAATGCCTATAATTTTGGAAGATATGTTAAGTAGCCCTTTTGTTAGCCTGAGGAACTCTGAAGTTTAGTTCTCCTTTCATGCGTAAAGATGAAATATGCTGATACTCTGATAGAATCGTTACCCTAAAAGAAAGTATGAATTTTTTTTGTTGTGTCGGCATGGAATTATTTTTACTTATCCTGCTCGAGACTTAGAATATTCTGAATCTGATAACTCATTTTTTTAATCAATTCTGGATAATTTTCAGCCATTGTCTATTTAAATATACTTCTCCCTTATTCTTTCTTCATGTGTCGGACTCCAATAGATAAATAAAGGTTAGAATTTTTCTTTCTTTCCTTCATGTCTCTTAATAGTTAAGATTGTAAACTCGAGAGTCTAAGTGTCTAGGTATCAATTCCAGCTTTTCCAGTTTCTGGTAGTGTGACTTTAGGAGGGTATTTCATTTCTTTTTGTCTTAATTCCATTACCTATAAAATGGGAACAGAAGAGTTTCTGGGAGGAAAAAGAGTTAATACAGTTAGAGAATTTTGAACAATACCTGAACATAAAAAGTACCATATGATGAGTTGCTATTATTGAGTCTGCATTTCATTATGAATAAATGCTTCAGATATCTTCCAGTTCACTAATTTTCTCTTGAACTATATCTCATCTGCTCTTTCAATCAATGAATTTATAATTACAATTGTTATATTTTTGATTTAAGCATTTTCTTCTTTTTTGGTAATTATGCCTGATTTGGTAATGAACTTCCTTTTCGTGTTTTATAGTTTATTTTCTATTTTTTAGACACCTATTCTATATGTCATCATTCCAGCATCATATTCATGGGGGATTTTATTCTGCTGATTGTTTTCTTTAATTACTCTCACACATGGCAATGTCATATTTCCTCTTTTTTTTTAAAAAAAGTTTGGATTGAGAGCTCATGGGCAGTGTGAAGGGATATATCCTTAAAGAGGGAATTTATTTGTTTTATCCAATATGCTGAGCGATTACCAATGTAAGAACTGGCTTGGGGTTTTTCAGGCCAAGCAGAGTGTAAACCTTAACACCAATCCCTCTGAGAGCAACTTGTGTTTATGAATTCTCAAAGAAGATTTCCCTCCTCATTAACAGCTAGAGCAGAGCAGACACATTTCCTTGGCAGGCAGTAGGTTTTTCTTTAGTCCGAGAAGGGTTCCTATAATGGTTAGAAGTCTCTGTTGCAGTTCTGTGTCTTCAAAGGGCTCTCATTTGGGAGCCCTCACTAAAAAGGTATCTATCTAATGGACCATACTGCCAAAAATAGAAATTGGCTCTACTACCTCAAAGGAGCACCAGAAAGGGGAAATGGGATTCATAAAGAGAGGCTGGAAGTGTCAAATATAATTACCAACTTCTGTGCTGAGTCGCAGCTGATCCTGATGATCTATAAATTCAACAGTTTTGACCTTCAAGCACATGAAGCACAGGTAAGGGAGTGCCTTGCTCATCTGGTATTTTGTAATTATATATTAGGTAGAATTATTGGTTCTTTGGATGGCAGAACACAACACAAAGACACTCAAAAGCAGAATTCTTGTTCTTTGCAGCTCTAACCAAGAGAAAGCTGCCACCACACAGACAGATGCCCTGGGGGGCAGGGTAACAACAAACTAGAACTATAGGAGGCACCTTCTGTGGGGAAATGGGAAGGAGTTAGCCAGGTTTTGCAAGAGCTTTTTAGGTATTGGATATTTTGACTAGTTCTGCAGGGTGAAAGAAGGAGACATCCCTCAGGGTATTTGGGAGCCTCTGACAGTTGGATATGTGAGTGTTGTGGCTCAGAAGTAGCAGGGCCTGGAGGGGGGACTAATTGGGTTGGGGGCTTGGTAAACTTCCTGGGAAGGGGAATTGAGGGTCTTTAGCCATGACTTCAAAACTGGGTCAAGATAAGCACTGTGGAATATAAATTATGTTACATCTGGGAAAGCCGGGAAGAGCAGAAGTGCCCTCTGAGCCTCATCCCGGAAGACTGTTGGACAAGGACATGCCAGGCAGGATGACTGGATGGAAAAGGTGCAGAGGAATAAGAGGAATACCATGTTGTAAGGATATCACACAGCTCACTGAAAGAGTGTGGGGGAAGGAATGGGAAACTGAGACTATATAAATGTAGGCAGGAGTCATATCAGAAAACGCCTTGTGGTCAGTTTACCTTTTATGCTTGGTGAGAACCCAACTTTTCAGTCTAAAGTAAGAGATTCCTGAGTGTGCTGTGGAAACTCAAAACCAAAGAAAATATATGACCTATATTTCAGGGCATAGATTTTGGAGGAAGATTTGGGAAAAGAAAGCTTTTTAAGATATTAAGACAAATCTCAGATAAATGAGGGGGGAAAGCCTATGACATAACAAATCAAAAACAAAAATAAAACCACATTCAAGGAATTTCATAATATCATCAATTTCTCATTGTATTATGAAATCCCCTTTTCAGGCCTGTGATGTTTCTCTCCCAACAGGACTCTCATTTGCCGTGTTATGCTTTTGTATTGTCACCAGATTGACGTCCCCTGAGAAATCATCAGTATATCTGTAGTCTTGGAGTTCTTCCTCTCCTTGATCACCAAGGGCTGACCGGTTGAGAGAACCTCAGTGGAGGATATTGCTTCTTGAAACTCTGAAATCCCTGGCCTGTATCTCATCAATGTTTTCTTATTTTCTGTGAGCCTTCTAGCCATTTATCATTGACATTTTATGTCATGACATTTCAATTAATGGGACAACTGACATCTTCCTCTGGCAACTTGAGATCAACTCTAAATCAAAAAACCCACACGGGCAACCTAGTGTCACAAGGTCCCTAGGGAATAAGGGTCCCTGGTGACTGTTGTATTAACACTCAGCAAATAAATAGTAATGGGGAATAATAATTGGGAACAGCTAGGATTCACTGCTCTTTAAAAGCTCTGCATAATGACTTGTGTAGGAGGCAACATGATGAAGTGGGAAAAAGCTAGAGCAAATAGATTAGCTTTGAATCCTGATTCCTTGCCTAACTGATGTACAGTCCTCAGGGAAATTAATTACATAAACTATCCAAACTTTACTTTTCTCATCTGTTAAAAAAAAAAAGAGATAATCATGAGTTTCTTATAGGGTTGAAATGAAGAATAAATGATAAAATATATAAGAAAGCACCTGGATCACATTAGTTTTTTAATTAAAAAATCTGTTCCAAGATACTCTTTTAGTTAGTTGCATTTCTCTGAGGTGTGTTACTCATTTTTCTAGGCCAATGGATACTTTGTAAAACTGTAAGGTGGAACTAGAAAATCCATAAGGCCTCCTTTGGATTGCATGTACACACACACACATATTTCCAAATAGATGGCTAATGGCTACACCACCATTTTTAATATCAAGACTTCATTTTTTTTGTGTGATTTGAAATATCACTAATTAGAAGTTATCATAGCTATACAGTCTTGTTTCTTGATTTTCTATTATGTAGACTTGACCTATTTGTTTATTTTTAAACAAAAATTATAACTTAAAAATTATCACAGCCTTATAATTCTTTTTGCTACCTATCGAGCTAGTGATTACATGTTTTTATTGATCCTCAACAAAAATTTCTTGGCCCTTTCTGTACATTTTTCTCTTCTAGGTGAATTTGAGAATATACTTACCAAATTCCACATCCTACTTATAAACATAATAAATCTCCTGAGTATCTTTTCTACTCTTCATTAAAGTCTTACACACGTTTACTGGGATTTCTTTAGTCTCATACTTTCTGTTATGATTGTGATTGTGATCTTTTTGTTCTGTTACATTTCCTAACTGACTACTGTGAATTCTAATGAAAAACAGTCAATTCTGTCCACTTTTAAAATGTTCCTATTAATTCCTACAGGATTTTTAAATAATTATTAGATTATCTTGGGTCTTCCAGATAGATAATCATATCATCTAGAATAATGAGGTTTTGATTTCACTGTTTCCAAAATGAATATATACTTTTTTTTTCTTACCATTTTCAGGATTGCCAACAAAATGTCAAAATGCAATGGTGAGGGTGAACATCTTTATTATCATCTCTTTTTTGATGAGCATCCTTCAAATATTTTACCATTCGGTAAAATGCTTGCTCTCAGCTTCTGTTGGGCAACATTATAAAATAGTTAAGTTTCTTTTTATTCCTCATTTGCTAATATGATCTTAAAAAATAGAAACATGTTGAATTGTATCAAATGCTGAATAGAATATATTAAGATTTATTAAAATGATTATATGGATGGTCTCCTTTAATTTATTAATGGATGTAATTAGTTCCATAGTTTTTTTGTTTGTTTGTTTTGTTTTTCCTGATTTCTATTTGATTTCAGGATCAGAGTTATGGCAATTTTATTTAACATTTGGAAAATAGTCTATCAAATTTTTATATTGTGCAACAGGATATAGAAATTGATAGAACACAAATATTATGTTTTCTGTGAAGACTTGCAAAAATTTGGCCATGAAGTTATGAGTCTAATGCCTTTAAACATTTTGTAGTAATCATTTGACTAACTTTTCATTTTCTCCAGTGTTTATTCCTCTATCCATGTTTTCTACCTCTTATCCAGTTAAATGCTTTTCTCAGAAAAACATCCTTTTCATGTATATTTTCAAAAGTATAATTTGTTTAGAGGTGGGGAGGAGCAAGGGAGAGAGAGAGAGAGAGAGAGAGAGAGAGAGAGAGAGAGAGAGAGAGAGAGAATCTTAAGCAGGGTTCACCGATCCTGGGGCCCAGAGAGGGGCTCAATCTCACAACCCTGAGATCACGACCTGAGCCGAAATCAAGAGTCAGACACCCAACTGACTGAGCCACCCAGGTGTCCCCTGTCTTACAATTTGAGAAATCTTACCTGTACCAATAGATCGGGTCTCTGAGTCCTTGAGTTATTCTGTGATTGTGTTGGGAAAACTCCTTCTTCCTGGAGAGACTCTTTTATAACTGCAAGGGTTCCTTCAGATGTGAGCCAGTCCACTAGAACCCAAGCTCTCTCCCACAAGGATGCCGATTCCTAAGGACAGGGCGTGGGCCCACATGGCACATGGCACACACTAATTAATATTTGTTGGTGAGTAGATACTGCAGATCAGAATCAACAGTCCCTTCTCCTTCTGACAACTTTTCTGCCTTTTTGGAGCCTCAGTGATTGTATTTTTGTATTTCTTTTTTGTGATTGTAATGGAAATTGGGAAAGAGGAACGCGAGTTTTGTAAGGCATCTTGAACTGGCCATCTGTGACCACCACCAGCAGCTGTGGTGTAGCCCACCGCAAACTCTCTCAGGTGGTATTAATACCCAGGCGTGGAGACGCACTGTCCCCTAGGGTGGGATTTGTCTTTTCTTTTTCATTATATTCCTCCCCCTCTCCATGATGCTCATGTAGTCACAGAGAAACAAGATCACTCCATTAAAGACTTATTTAACATTCCTTCTCCACCTAAGCATGTGTGTGTTGTCCCTGATCACCTTGGCTTTACTTCATGATCTTTCTTTCCTTGAAGTAGAACTCTGGCTCCTCCCCACCCCAAATCCTCACATCATCTTCCATTCAATTTTCAAATGCCATGCTTCCTTTACAACGTGATCAGATCCAAATGAGCAAATCGTTGCCCTTCCGGCCCTCGGTCACATTCTGAAGTGGGGGCCTGAGCAGGAGATGACCCCAGAATTTGAGCCCCATGCAGCTCTGAGCGTGCTGCTTCCCATCAAATGCCAGGGAATGTGAAGACAGCAGGGTACAGGTTCAGTATGTTAGGAGATTCCTTTTCAGAGGAGATCAAGCTCCCGAAGGATGTTTAATGGAAAAAAAAAAAAAATTATTCTTTGAAGCCAAACTAAATGCTGAGGTTCTGTTGAGAGTTTTCTTTTGACCTTTTAAGAAGACAGTCCTTCCGTAATGAAGAGCTCTCTTTTTTTTTTCATGGCAAAAGCAACCTGCTAAACAGATCGTGAGATGAAGAAGAAAAAGATCAATTGAGTGCATATCACTTGCAGAAACAACAAAACAAAACACAGAAGCAAGCACTTAGAAGCTTTTCTTTTTACAGTTTTGGAAGCTGGTTCTCTGGGCCAGTGGGGGTGGGATGTGAAAGAATCTACACCTCATTTGTATAAATTTATCCACATTTCACTTGAAGTATTTCCCTCTCCCCTAATCTCATTCTTATGAATGAAGGATCAATATATAAAATTGAATTGAGCAGTTGAACAGTTACTCTGCTCTTGGGACATGGTAAGTTCTGCAAGGGCCATGTCTTGTGTGCCTTCTTTGATGCCGTATCTTCAGCTCTCAGAGTAGGACCGATGTTCACAGGTCGACAAACACGTGCTGGTGAGTACTGGTGGGACACCTGAGTGGCTCAGTTGGTCAAGTGTCTACCTTCCACTCAGGTCAGGATCCTAGGCTCCTGGGATCGAATCCCGCATTGGGCTCCCTGCTTGGTAGGGAGCCTGCTTCTTCCTCTCCCTCTCCCTGCTGCTCCCTCTGCTTGTGTTCTCGCTCCCTTTCTAACAAATAAATAAATAAAATCTTTTTTTAAAAAAAGAAATTTTAACACTGGGGTCTCTTGAATCTAACATTTCATGCTTTAGCTAAAATTGAGACAGGAATTCTCATTACACCATAGTGTATAGTATCTTAGAAGTTTAGTTTGCACTTTGCTAACTGTGAGTGAAGTGCTTTTAAAAATACTGATAGTTCTTGTGGGTGTGTGTTTCTGGGTGTGAATGTTTAAAAACCATCTTTTCATATCCTTGATCAGATTTTGTGTTTTGACCTTCTCTTACTGATTTGTGAAAGCTTTTTATATGTTAAAGAATGAGCTCTTTGTCCTGTGTCCAAAAGGAACAGAGACTATTTTATTCATGTATCCATAGGTGCTACATAAATATTTGTCAAATGAATGAATGAATGAATACATACATAAGTATTGTTCACAGGGAGACTTCCATAAATAATTCCCTTCATTTGTATCATGAAAGAATAGAGGTGAAGACTATGTGTACATTTGAATCAATAGTCATTACCAATACACATAAGAAAATACACGTTATTTCTTTTTTGACTGAAATCAATTTTTTTTTATTAATTTTATTTTTTCCATAACCCGCCACCCTATCTCCCACCCCCCACGCCCCAGCAACCCTCAGCTTGTTTCCTGAGATAAAGAGCCTCTTATGGTTTGTCTTCCTCCTTGGTCCCATCTTGTTGCATTATTTCCCTCCCTACCCTTCACGACCCCCTGCCCTGCCTCTCAAATTCTTCATATCAGAGAGATCATCTGATAATAAGACAACATGCTTTTATTAACAATAAAAAAAATTAACTAATCTATGAATATACCGTAGGGTTTTTTGTTTTTGTTTTTTGGGCTTTCTTTTAGTAGGTTCCACACCCAGCATGGAGCCCAGCATTCTGAAGGTTTTATCATCTGACCTACTTTGAAAAGGCTTGGAGGTGTTTTCTTTTGATCAAATACAGAGCCTGGTTAGTAATAGCCAGCACTTACTGGGCGTCTGTTCTGTGTCAGCTCCAGGGCTGAATGTGTTACATGTACAACAAAGAAACTTGACTGGGAGACTCCCTTATCAGTAAATTGGTTTCTCATCCTGTTCTTCATTCACTTTTAAGACCCAGAAGAGCGGGAAAGTTGAATGCCACTTCCAGAAGGAGGATAGGACATTGCAATGTCTCAGACACAGAAGTAAAGAGCCTGTGGGAAGATAACATTGTTGGAAGATGGTGTGTTTTTTGAGCTCTCCCAGGACCATTGTTTTAGGGAGGGTCACAGAAAGAAGGGTGTTTCTTTGGGATGAAACAAATTTGAGACAAGGGATTTGATCTTATTCTCTTTTTGAACCCTTGGGAGGGGACCGCTGTTTGGTTGATCCCATCTATGTACTAGGGAAGGATGGCATAACAAGGAAGTGGGCTACCAGCCCGATAAACTAGCTTTCTTGAGCTGCATTCAGCTCCAGGAGGGACTGTGAAGGACCCAGAAGTTCCTACAAACCCTTATACTGGTGGTGATAAGACAACTAAGAATTTTCCAGGGGTACAGTTGTAAGGACAGAGGAAAATGGAAGTCACAAGCAGGTATCACAGCACACCTACACACAGAAGCAGGGCCCAGTAAACAAGTCTTGACTGACCCAGAGAAATAGATCACAAATATGTCAGCTGCAGACTCGAGAAGTGGGCGACAGTAGGCACCCAACCCAGGATCCTGTCACTCGTCGCTCCACAGAGCTCAGGTCTGGGCAAGACCGCACCGGCCACTCTGCAACAGGGGCAGATCAGTGAGTACTAGAGCTTAGTACTTGAGCTTGTCTCCCTCTTTCCTGCTAATGTAAGTCTCCCTAGAAATCCAGTTTCTTGAAGATGCAACAGGGAGGATTTGACAAATAATGTTTACATGAAATATGCTATGTTACCCAAAAGAAACTTCCAAGCTGGAAAGAACTGAGACTTTTTAGATAACAGAGGTTAGTATTTTATTGTTTTGTAGGTTTCCCCACTTACTCATGGTGAGTGGGTGATGGGGATTCTTAAGGAAGATTTCCATCACTTGCAGAAATAAGAGCAAATTTTTCTCAGCATATTGGATAGTGGGGACTGTATGCTTATCTGGATTGTTGGTACACCTGGACGATCATTAAATTCTTACAAAAAGCCTCTTGGCTGGGTATTTTGCAAATGAAGATAACTGAAATGCAGAGAGATTAAGTGTTTCTCTTCTGGCCACCCAGCAAGTTAAACAGCTGAATCTCTATTCAAGCAAAAACGGGTAGACTCTCTATCCCTGCCGTGATTTGTGTACTGTTAGGTGCAGTTTCTGCAGCAGTAGGGGATCATTTTTCTAAGGCTTGGGGGGCTTTCGGGGTTAGCCTGGTTAGAGCAGAGTAACTCAGTCTGCTCAGCTCCGAGGGAAGGCTTTGAGTATGAGCTCAGCGCGAATGCAGCACTCGCTGTGGGGTTGCATGAATTGCTTCTGGCCAGGCATCAGAGCGGAAATGCGCGGGAGGCGCGGCAGGTTGGCTGGGCTCCTACCCTGGGTGAATGCGGTGCAGATGGTCCTGCTGAGGATGGAAGGGCTGCCGGCGCGATGTTCAATAGGCTAATCGTGCACGTTCTTGGATGAGTCAGCTCATAATTGCTGACACCAATATGTTCGCTGTGGCTGCCTCGGGAGCTTGGTGCGTGAGTCAGATGATGGAGATTAGGAGAAAGTTGGCCTTGTTTCCTGAAATTTTAGAAACGGAATAATAAGTTTCTGAACTTGGTCTGTGATCAGAATCTCTTTGGGGAAAAAACTGTAAGCCAGAATGAACACTTATGACTAATGCCTCTCTACACGTTATGAAGGTAACAGAACTGAATAGCTAATTATAATTCAAGTGGCCATTAGTCTTTATGAAGGTGAATGCAATTAGCTTAACCTAATTTTAAGTCTCAGTTTTCCTTCCCCAAGCTCATATTTTCTATTCTCAGCCTCCGAATGCCCCTTAGTAAGCTAAGGAAGTCCTCAAGCCGGTAGTTGATCATTAGGTCACCAATGCTGGAACAGGTGAGCCAATTCAGCCTGTTGAAATCTTGTGAATTTTCTCACCCTTTTTGATTTAATTTTATTTTTTTGAATAAACAAAGCAATTACGTAATTCCAAAGACATTAAGAAAGGTATACCCATAGAATTTTTATTTCCATTCCCATCCCCTCCGACCCGGTTCACACCCCACCCCTCATAAATCACCAAGTTCATCTGTTTGACCAGGTTTTTTTTTTTTTAAATATACACAAAAGTAGTAGGAAAAGAACAAATAAATATAAATTAATTAACAATTTTTTAATTAAAGAAAAAGCATAGGAATAGTCCAGGTGTCCAACAACAGGTAAATGGGTAAAGAAGATGTTCCATAAACATACAATGGAATGTCATTCCATCGCAACAAAGAAGGAAATCCTGCCTTTCACCACAACATGGATGAACCTGGAGGACATTATGCTATGTAAAATAAGAGGGTTACAGACTGCACGATTCCACTTATATGAGGTATCTAAAATAGTCAAACTCATAGAAGCAGAAATTTCAATAGTGGTTGCTATGGGCTGGGTGACTGGGGACATGGAGAATTGTTTTTCAATGGGTAAAAATTTTAAGTCATGCTTGATGAATAAACTCTAGAGTTCTGCTGCACAGCATAGTGCCTATAGTGAACAATATGGTACTGTGCATTTTAAAATTCGTCAAGAGGATACATCTCAAGTTAAGTGTTCTTGCAGCAATAAAACAAAAACACATAGACAGAGAAAAACAAACAAACAAACAAAAACCTTTGGGAGGTCTGTCTCATACGTCTGTTGCCTTGATTGTGATGATAATATCAAGAGTGTCTGCATATATCCAAACTCTTTAAATTGCACACATGAAATATGTGCAATTCTTTGTATATCCCTTATAGCAAAATAAAGCTATTTAAAAAGAAACCCAAGTAGCATATAACCTTACAATTGACATCAGAATCCAAGCCATATCTATTCATAAAGTTCATCCTCATTTTTTTTGCAGTTGCAAATCTCTGTTGTATTGATTACCATAGTAATTATGGTATTGATTAGTAATTATGGTAATGATTACCATAGTTCATTCAACAACTCCCCTTATTGACTATTTGGCTTGCTTTCAATATTTTGCGACTGTAAATGATACCTCAATGGAAAAATTGTGTACATGTTGTTTCTTTTTGTGGACGTATGCCTTCAAGGGGATTCCTGGAATTGGGATTGCTGGATCATAGGGTAAAAGCATATAATTTTATAAGATACTACCAACTACTCCCATTTAGGTTTATACTGTTTTATACAGCCCCCAGCAATGTATGGCTCTAGAGTCTGTCACCTCACAGCCTGGCCAACAGGGTGGTCCTCAAATTCTTTAGTTTTGCCACTCTGACACGTGAGACACCGAGTCCCACAGTTGTGTTGTGCATTTACTTTCTTATAAGCAAAATTGGGCCTATTTTCTTTCTTAATGTTAATTTGTGGACCTTCTTAATTTCTGTCCATTTTTATATCAGATTTTTGGTGTTTCTTTTTTTCTCATTTTTAGGAGTTACTTATAAATGAAGAAGGTCACCCCTTTTGTCTCTGCGGCAAATATTTTCTACCACTTTGTAATTTGTCTATTTTTTTGATAGCCTTTTTTTCTTGCAAAAAGTTTTACTTTAAATTTCTGTAAATTTATCCCTTTTCTTTCTTATTTGCTTGCTTGTTTTCTTTCTTTTCTCTCTCTTTCTGTCTTTCTTTCTCTTTCTTTCTTTCTTTCTTCCTTCCTTCCTCTCTCTCTCTCTCTCTCTCTTTCTTTCTTTCTTTCTTTCTTTCTTTCTTTCTTTCTTTCTTTCTCCCTTCCTCCCTCCCTTCCTTCTTTCCTCCCTCCCTTCTTCCCTTCCATTTTTGGACTTTCTATCCCCTTTTATTCATGTCCCAGGATTATTCTATTTTAAAACTATGTTTAAATCTGGTAGAAATTGTCCCCTGTCATGGTTCTTCTTCTCTAGGGTTTTCCTAGATTTTCCTGAATGGTGAAAAATGCATGTAGAGGGATGATTGGGTGGCTCATTTGGTTAAGAGTCTGCCTCCCACTCACATCACGATCCCAGGGTCCTGGGATCAAGTCCTACATCAGACTCCTGCTTCTCTGTCTCTCTGATTAAATAAATAAATAAATAAATAAATAAATAAATAAATAA
>PITA01006530.1:0-22249 GCA_004023965.1 Spilogale gracilis
GGCAGGCAGAGAGAGAGGAGGAAGCAGGCTCCCTGCTGAGCAGAGAGCCCGAAGTGGGCCTCGACCCCAGGACCCTGAGATCATGACCTGAGCCGAAGGCAGAGGCTTTAACCCACTGAGCCACCCAGGCACCCAGAGAGGGACCATTTTAAAATGAGTCAGATCCTGCCATCTTTGCTAAGTATCTTCAAGTGACTCTCCTTTCACTCAGGGGAGAAGCCAATGGCCTTACTATGGCCTGCTGGCCCTACACAGCTGGCTCACTCTCCTGTTCTCCTTGATCAGAGAGCTCAGTCCTGCCTCCCTGCCTCTTTCAAGCTGCGGTTCTCCAGCCGATATTTAAATACTGTTCCTGCACTTTTGTTTTGCCTCCACTGAAACATCACCTTCTCAGAAAGGTCCTCCCCTAATTGCCTTATATCATGCTCCCTCTGTACATTTTTTCATAATACTCAGCTCTGATACTGTACTCCCTGTGTTTGTGTGTGTGTGTGTGCCTCCATTCGAATGAAAACTACATGGCAGGAGTTAGAATACTTGACACACAGTAGGTGCTCAATAACTCTGTGTCTGATGAATGCGTGTCCCAAACCACGAGTGGCTGGCCTTTCAGGGATGAGCCTCAGGGCTTTTAGTAACCTGATGAAATTATTTGTCATGGTTGGTAATAGATGAGTAAGTGGCTTTTATTAAATTCTGGTACGGGTATGAGGTTTCCCCAACGTATAAAACCTGGGCTCTTAAAGCAAGTCTGGCTCCCTGCAGGGCTAGAGACACCAAGGGACAGCGGGCTGTGCCCTGACTCACCGGGAAAGCCTAAGCAAGCCCCGTGCTTCTCCACTCCTACCCTCATTGGTAAATGACGCACTTGGTTGAGGCATCTGCTCTTGCTTTGCAGGTGGGAGAAGGGCACAGGCTTTGTCATTCTCTAAATATGTGAGTCAGGCCCCAGAAAAAACTCAGGGTGGGCCCAGGGCCCCTGCTGTCCAGGGCCTCAGCGTGGAACAAGTTAAAAACATTAGACTCCAGACTCCTGATTTCTCAAATAAGAAGAAATATGTTTGAGGGTGCCTGGGTGCCATCCATACATACTTGGATGTAAATGGATGTAACTAAAAAAAGGCTTCAGGATACAGTACTGACCCTTACTAATGTGATGTTTTTCTTCCCTTTTCTCTTCCCTTTCCTTCCCTCTTTTTTTTTTTTTAAAGATGTTATTTATTTGACAGAGAGATCACAAGTAGACAAGGAGGCAGGCAGAGAGAGAGGAGGAAGCAGGCTCCCCGCTGAGCAGAGAGCCCGATGTGGGCCTCGACCCCAGGACCCTGAGATCATGACCTGAGCCAAAGGCAGAGGCTTTAACCCACTGAGCCACTCAGGCACCCTCCTTCCCTCTTTTTTAAGAGAGAGAGAGAGAGAGAAAGCAGGAGCTTGCTGAGCTTGTGGAGTGAGTGTGGGGGAGGGGAAGTCAGGGGCAGAGAAAAGGGGAGAGAGAATCCTTAAGCAGACTCTGTGCTCAGAGCTCAATGCAGGGCTCCATCTCACTTCCCTGAGCTCATAACCTGAGCTGAAATCAAAAGTCGGACGCTTAACTGACTGAGCCACCCAGGCACCCCACTAATGTCATACTCTCTATGGTCATTTATTTAATTAAATCAAGTGCTGGCTAATGAAGTTATAAGGAAAAAAGTGCCACTTGCAGCCCCCTAAGTGATTTCCATGGCTCAGAGATGGGTCACAGCCTGCACTTTGAAAAACCATTGACCTAGTGGGGAAGAGTTTAGGCTTTGGAGGAGCCTGGTTATTTGAAGCCGGTCTTTACCACTCATTGGCCACATAGTCCGTGGGCAGGCCACTTAACCTCTCCTCATTAGTAATACCCGCCTCCCCAGGTGGTGTCTAAGAGAGTGAGATGCTCACTGTGGGGTGTGGTACACATCTGGCAAGTGATTCTGCTGGCTGCAGCTGAGGGAGGGGAGTGAGGTTGGGGAGGGTAGGGGAGACAGCCTGGCCCAGGGAGTCTGAAGGCAGCCGCCTCCCACCTGAGATCTAAAGGATGACTAGTACTCATGTGACTTCTGTACTCAGGAATTAAAGACCCAGAAACACTGGCAGGAAGGCTGGGAAGTCAAGCACAGGGGCACAGAGAAAAAAGTAGATAAAAGTCGTAAAACATACACAATCCGTGCAGAGCATTTTATGTTTTCCAGAACCTTCTTGCAACCACCCTCCTGTTAAACCTAACTGTCCAGTATGGGAGTCCTTGCTTAAATGGTGACGATTCACATCTTCCTACCCTGTTTGGCTCTTTGGTCAATGAAATCAGTTTATACATGTTTGCAGTCACAGTGCTCATATAATTGCTGTCTCTTCAGCGAATGTTATTTTGCACAGACTTCCCACTGACCTGATGTGCATTGTCTATATTTGCCATCTTAGTGAAGGGGGAATATGCTGTGATGTGCCATAATTGGGTTAACTGCCTCTTTATTGTTGAATACTTCAGTTGCTTCCTGTTTTTCAGTATCATGAATAGCACTGCTATGAACTTTTTTGTACCTGAAGCCTTTTTTCTTGTTTTGAATTGTTTCCTTACTGTAAATTCTAGGAAGTGAGTTACTCAGTCAAAGGATATAATCACTTTTATGGCTCTTGTTATATATGGCCTTATTGCCATTAAAAAAAAATGCTTAGGGCACCTGGGTGGCTCACTCGTTAAGTGACTGCCTTCGGCTCAGGTCATGATCCCAGAGTCCCAGGTTTAAACCCCACATCGGGCTACCTGCTTGGTGGGAAGCCTGCTTCTCCCTCTCTCACTCTGCTTGCTTGTGTTTCCTCTCTAGCTGTGTTTCGCTCTGTCAAATAAATAAATAAAATCTTTAAAAAAATTAGATGGGCCCGAAGTGTAGCTAGAGTCAGGCTTTTTGCCCCCACCCTCAGGCCCCATCTTTTTACTGTATTCCAAATATTCATAACAGTGTTGCTCTTGGTGACACTAGTTAATCAAAGTATTGATAAGTTCAGTAGGCTTATTATAGCCTTAAGCATAAAGCTTGGGACCAAGGGCATTTTTAAAAATGTATACTTTAGGGGCATCCGGGTGGTTCAGTTGGTGAAGCCTCTGATTCTTGATTTCAGCTCAGGTAGTGATCTTGGGGCCAACAGATCAAGCCCCGTGTTGGTGCCTCACTCAGCGCGGAATCTGCTTGTCCCTCTCCCTTTGCTCCTTCTCACGCTCTCGCGTGCTCTCTCTCTCTCTCTCAACAAATAAATACATTTTTTAAAAAATTAAGATTATTTTTAATAATAATAAATATATTATTATAAAATAATAAAAATAGTAAATAATAATAAAGATGTGTACTCTGTGAGCTGCCGCTGTGAAGAAACGGGAGCGCTTGCTTCTCCCGTGGTGCTCTCGTGCTGGTGCCCTGGCAGGACGGCGCCTTTCCTCCGGGGAAGCTGTTCCCCTGGCCGCCCTGGAATTCACTGCGGGGCCAGTTCCTGAGCCACTCCAAACAGTCTGCCCGGGTCTGAGTGGCATCATACCTTGTATTTGACCAAAAATGGTATCCCTGAGCTCGAGGCCCCCACCTGATTCACCACCCTTGGATTCAGAGGATGTTGGGTTCTTTCCAGAAGTCAAATCCTTCCTGGGAGGGTACAGATCTGTCAGCTCTGAGGATTGTTTTTTTGGTTTTTTTTTTTTCCCCCGAAAAGGGCCTCAGGCTTTGAAGGTGGCTCCCAGAGAAAGCAGAAGTGATGTGAAAGTGGCCACCTGTTGGCATAGGCCTCTGATCTTCCTGAGTGTCCAGTGAAAAGGGACACAGGACGCATTTGCCTAAGTCCCACTCTATTTACCGAGAAGGTCGTTTTGCTACCCTTTAGTCACTCCTCTGAAGATGGTGCAAAGCAGTGAAGCTTCCACCGTGGAAGAAGGTCTTAGAACCTTCTCTTTAGCCCAAGGCTATGCCATAGGAGTACAATGCAGGCCACGTGTGTAATTTCACATTTTCTAGTAGCCAAATTTAAAAAGTGAAAAGAGGGGCGCGTGGGTGGCTCAGTTGTTAAGTGTCTTCCTTCGGCTCAGGTCTTGATACCAGAGTCCCAGGATCGAGCCCCATATCGGGCTCCCTGCTCGGCGGGAAGCCTGCTTCTCTGTCTCTCTCACTCTCCCTGCTTGTGTTCCCTCTCTGGCTGTGTTTCTCTCTGTTAAATAAATAAATAAAATCTTAAAAAAAATAATAAAAAAAGTGAAAAGAAGGTAAAGTTTTTAAATTGTAAAATACACATAACATAAAATTTACCACTTTAACCAATTTTTTCTTTCATTTTAAACATATATATATATATTTTAGATCTTATTTCATTTATTTGACAGAGAGAAATCACAAGTAGGCAGAGAGGCAGGCAGAGAGAGCAGAGGAAGCAGGCTCCCTGCTGAGCAGAGAGCCTGATGCGGGCCTCAATCCCAGGACCCTGAAATCATGACCTGAGCTGAAGGCAGAGGCTTTAACCCACTGAGTCACCCAGGTGCCCTCATTTTAACCATATTTTAATTGGGTAGTTCATTGGCACCCAGAGTGGTGTCTAACCATCATGACTATCTAGCTCCGGAAGTCTTTCAGCATCCCATACTGAAACTCTGTCCCCATTGAACACTAAGTCCCCATTCCCCTCCTCCCAGCCTCTGCTAACCTCTGTCTGGTTTCCGGCGCTTTGATTTGCCTGTTCTGTGTACCACTTACAAGTGGCAGCATACATCACTTGCCCTTTTGTGTCTGGCTTATTTCGCTTAGCATCATGTCTTCAAGGTTCATTCATGTTGTAGCAGGTGTCAGAATTTCACTCCTTTTAATAGTTGAATAATATTCCTTTGTACGTGTGCACCACATTTTGTGGATCTGTTCATCTGTTGATGGGCTCTTAGGTGTTGCCGTCTTTGGGCTGTTGTGAGTGCACCTGTGAACACTGGGGTACCAGGATCTGTTTGAGCCTTGCTTTCAGTTATTTGGGGTGTATACCTAGGAATGCAGTTGCCAGATCATATGGTAATTCTGTGTTTAAATTTTTGAGAAACAACCACTATTCTTCTGTTTGTATATTTTTTTCTCTTGATAATGCCTTTTGATATACCAGGTTTTTTTTAAAGATTTTATTTTATTTATTTTTTAAAAAGATTTATTTATTTATTTATTTATTTGACAGAGAGAGATCACAAGTAGGCAGAGAGGCAGGCAGAGAAAGAGGAGAAAGCAGGCTCCCTGCCGAGCAGAGAGGTCCGATGCGGGCCTCCACCCCAGGACCCTGAGATCATGACCTGAGCCGAAGGCAGAGGCTTTAACTCATTGAGCCACCTAGGTGCCCTAAAAATTTTATTTATGTATTATTTTATTTTGTATTTTGTTGCCTTTGCTTTTGGTGTCACATCTAAGAAATTATTGTCAGATCCAAATTCATGAAGATTTGCCCCCGTGTTTTCTAGGAGTTTTGTAGTTTGGGCTCTTAAGTTTAGATCTTTGTTTTTTGTTTGTTTGTTTGTTTTTTTAAAGATTTTATTTATTTATTTGACAGATTGAAACACAGCTAGAGAGGGAACACAGCAGAGGGACTGAAAGAGAGAGAAACAGGCTTCTCGTCGAGCAGGGAGCCCGATGTGGGGCTCGATCCCGGGTCTCCGGGATCATGACCTGAGCTGAAAGCAGTTGCTTAACCAACTGAGCCACCCAGGCGCCCCTTAAGTTTAGATCTTTGGTTCACTTTTGAGTTTATTTTTGTATGTGGTATATGGTTCCAGCCTCATTATTTTGCACGTAGATGTGCAGTTTTCCCGTACCTTGTGTTGAAAAGCCTGTTCTTCGCCATTGAACGATGCTGGTGCCCCTGTTTGAAAATCAGTTGACTGCATATGTGAGGATTTATTTCTGAGCTCTCTATTCCACTAGTCTATAGCCTTATCTCAGTACCACACTATTTTGCTTACTATAGGTTTCCTACTAAGTTTTGAAATCAGAAAGTAAATCCTCCAATTCTGTTATTTTTTTAAAGATCGGGTGAAATTAATAACAGCTTAACCAGTATATCATTTCAACATGTAACCGATATAAAAACATCCTTAATGAGATATTTTACATTTTGATGTGCCTGGTGTGTCCTAACTTGAGTGTATATTTTACTTAACAGCCATCTCAGTTTGGACCAGCTATATTTCAGCTCTCGATAACCACATGTGGCTCATGGCCACCATAGTGGACAGCTCAGATTTAGCAGGAAATTGCTTTGTGGCACTGATCTCCGAAAACACAGAGGGCTTTGGAGTCAGGTGGGTATGGTTCCAAAGTCAGTTTGCCCCTTTCTCGTTGCGGTGGGCAGAAGGAAGCCACTTGTGGATGCCATGGTAGAGGGTAAGTGGCTCAGTCATACCAGGGTAGGAGACAGCAGTAAGGAAGGCATGCTCGGGAGGTGACACTTGAGCTCAGCCTTGAGGGTAGAGTGGGGCCTTCAAGCAGTCAGAATGGAAAAGGGCATTCTTGGCAGAGTGTGCAACCTGGGCAGAGGCCCAGGATTTTGCAAGAGCCCATGCTCTTCGAGAACTATAGGCAGCTGTTTTGGCTCAACCGGGGTACTAGGAGTGGGGTCCCTGGTGAAAGGAGAGGCTGACTGAAGCTGGACCTGCCACCACCGGCCACCATTGTCCTTGTCATTCATGTCCCCAGCATCACTTATTTGGGTTACTGGCCTCCCTTGTGTCTACTGTGCACCCCCTGTCCCCACCATTTAAAAATGTAAAGTTAGATAATGTCACTTCTCTGCTCAAAACCCTTGGTACCTTCAGTCAATCCTAGTGATCCTAGTGGTTCCTAGTGCGTCAGCCGGCACTTTTCCCTGATCTTCCCTCCTTCTTGAGCAGTCTTCTCTGGTCATTTTGGCCTTATTTCCCTGCCGCAGGGCCTCTACACTTGCTTTTCTCTCTGCCTGGATATGCCTCTCAGATGTTCCAGTGGCTCATTCACTCTCACACTTCGTATCTCTGCCTTTCAATTCCCGTCTCTGTAGAGAGCTTCTCCTGTTTGTCACCCTGTACAAAATAAAACAGTGCCCGTCGTAAGTTTGGTTTAAGATAGTTGTCACCAGGTGGCACAGTACGTCTGGTTGTGTTATTGGCCTCTGCCTTGAGATGTAGGCCCCAAGAGAGCGGGAATTTGTCTCTTTTGCTCTCTCTTCCATGCTTGGTGTTCAGTAGGTATTTATTGAATGAGTAAGTGGATGAATAAATGAACAAAACCTGAAATGTAGCAGGCCTTCAAATGTATGTTGATTAGAGATTTTTGCCGAGTGTTTGCCTTTACTCATTCTCCCTGACTTTGGAAAAATTTCAAATATTCAGTAAAGTTGAAAGAATAGTCCAATGACTGTGTGTATGTATATCTTCCACTTGGATTCAAGTACTGTTGCTTTATAGATCCTTGCAAGCATGTGTGTGTTTGTGCATGTGGAACCATTTAAAAGACAGTTGTAGAAACATGACACTTAACCTTTGTGTTTAGAAGTTGGCTGTAGAGAGTGTGAATCAGAGGAGACCACAGGCAGCAGGTGGCTGAGGCCATGGCCTCCGACCTGGACTTCTCACCTCCTGAGGTGCCCGAGCCCACTTTCCTGGAGAACCTGCTACGGTATGGACTCTTCCTGGGGGCCATCTTCCAGCTCATCTGTGTGCTGGCCATCATCGTACCTGTTCCCAAGTCCCACGAGCTGGTGAGTCCTTCCCTAGGAGCCTCTGCTCCTCAGATTGTGTTCCAGGCATTAAAAACAGATACCAGGGCAAAGAAGATCAGTTGGGGCTATATCAGATTCCCACCGAGTGGCATTGGACCATGTGACCAGTACTTTATTTGTTCACATGTGTTAAGCAGATTTTTTTTTTTTAAGATTTTATTTATTTGATAGAGAGAAACACAGCTAGAGAGGGAACACAAGCAGGGGGAGTGAGAGGGGGAGAAGCAGGCTTCCCGCTGAGCAGGGAGCCCGATGTGGGGCCCGATCCCGGGTCTCTGGGATTGTGACCTGAGCCGAAGGCAGTCGCTTAACCAACTGAGCCACCTAGGCGCCCCGTTACGCAGATTTTTATGTACTGCTGACTGCATGTCAATCTGCGGCAAGATGTAGGGTCCATCCTCATGCAGCTTCTAGTCCTTGAGAGAAGGGCAGATAGGAGAGAAATAGGCATGTTTCCATGGGAAGCCCACGGCACCATCAGGGTGCACCTCAAGGGGGAGGACCTGGTCTTATCCTGGGGTGGGGGAACTGCATTTGCAAGGACTTTAGTTCAGGTCACTGAATAAAGATGACTGTGGCCAGAACACAGAGGGACGTGATTGAGAGGTGCAGCCAGAGGAGTGAGTGGGGGCCAGAGGGTTTTGTTTTTTTTTTTTAAGATTTTATTTATTTATTTGACAGAGAAAAACACAACTAGAGAGGGAACACAAGCAGGGGGAGTAAGAGAGGGAGAAGCAGGCTTCCCGCTGAGGAGGGAGCCCGATGCGGGGCTTGATCCAGGGTCTCCGGGATCATGACCTGAGCCAAAGGCAGTCGCTCAACCAACTGAGCCACCCAGGCACCCCAGGGGCCAGAGGGTTTTAAGTAAGACACTGACATGATCAGATTGCCTTTTTGTTGTATTGACTTTATTCTATAGGTCTTTTTATTGTGTAGCATACTCCTTCCTTCCACCACCCTTTCTCCCCACCCTTTTCTTATGACATTGATTTGTTGGAGAAAGCAAGTCATTGTCATCTACAGTATCCACATCCAGGATTTAGCTGATTGCCTCTATGTGGTGTCGTTGAACCTGTTTCTCTGTTCCCTGTATTTCCTGTCAGTAGGAAGTTCAGTCTAAACGTTTGAGTCAACTCAGATCAGGCTATTCGGTGAGAATACCTCCTAACTGGTGCTGTGGACCTCCTGATAGATGCCTTCCATGAAAATGTGGTGTCTGCTTGTCACACAGTTAGAGATTCTGGAATTGGTCAGTGGGTTCAGGTGATGTTAACTGATCCCTCTATTAAAAAACCCCCACCAGGGCACCTGGGTGGCTCAGTCATTAAGCATTTGCCTTCAGCTCAGGTCATGATCATGGAGTCCCTGGATCGAGTCCCTCATTGGGCTTCCTGCTCGGCAGGAAGCCTGCTTCTCCCTCTCTCACTCCCCCTGCTTGTGTTCCCTCTCTAGCTGTGTTTCTCTCTGTCAAAGAAACAAAAATCTTAAAAAAAAAAAAATCCCCACCAGTGTTTCACCTAAGTGTTTTCAGTATTCATTGCTGAGCTCCATTATTTATTTCTGCATTTATTAGCTGGAATTCTTCAATGAAGAAGATCTTTTCCTCATGGCCTTTATGGTTATTCTGAAATGCTCCTTGTAGTAAAGGCTGGATAAATACTTGGTTCTTTCCCTTTATTAATTTTCAGAACAATGAGTTTGGACTCTAGTAACCTCCAATCTTGGCCAGTGAGGCTTTGATTTTCACAGCATTTTAAACATTATATTTACATTGATAGCTCTCTCTCTTTTTTTTAAAGATTTTATTTATTTGACAGAGAGGTCACAAATGGGCAAAGAGGTAGGCAGAGAAAGAGGGGGAAGCAGGTTCCCCTCTAAGCAGAGAGCCCGAAGTGGGACTCGATCCCAGGACCCTGAGATCATGACCTGAGCCGAAGGCAGAGGCTTCACCCACTGAGCCACCGAGGCGCCCCTATAGCTCTCTCTTTTTTAAGATGTATTTATTTGAGAGAGAGATGGGAGGGGGGCAGAGGGAGAGGGAGAGGGAGTCTTAAGCAGAATCCATGGTGAACACAGAGGGTGACACAGGGCTCGATCTCACCACCCTGAGATCATGACCTGAGCTGAAACCAAGAGTGAGATGCTTAACTGACCGTGCCACCTAGGCACTGCTTGAACATATATTTTTATATATTTGATGAGTTTTTAGGTTTTTATGCCCAAATGGCTTCAAGGGGGGGGCCTCATCATGTCGTGTGAAATATTGTTACCAGGGAAGTTCATTTGAGATTCATTGCCTAGGACTTCTCTTGGGGATGGGTCACATGAGCACCCTCTGCTTATGGACCAGAATTCCAGACTTCCAGAAGGAAAGCAGGTATTCGGCATAAACCATATTGTTTGGTTTAGGTTCAGTGAGTCACTCTTATCAGTTCTGGGAATTGTGGGAACCACCCAGAATCCAGGTTCCCAGGTGCCAGCCAAGGGGCCGGCCTTGGCAAGTAGGCTTTTCTAAAGATAGCAGGGTCTTTTTATGTCAACTATTCCACACTCTTACAATATATTTATTATAACTTAAAAATAACTGCATTGTTTTTTACTACTAACAGACTCAGAATGAAATACAAGATTTCTTTGTGGTTCTTTCTGGCTTTAAAATATATCTCAGTAGGGATATTTGGTCAGAGTACTGGGTTTAGTAATTCTTTTCTTCTTTTAGTTGTACTCCCATTGTGATATGCAGTTAGGCTAATTTGCTTTAACTTGTTTTGAAAGTTTAGGGATTTTTTTTCCATTTTAATTTAATTAAAAAATAACATAAAATGTTTGTGTACAATATTTCTCCCAAAGTCAAAATGATATAAGATACAGCTGTCTTCAGAAACAGAAGTCTCCTTTAACTTCAATATTCTCCACTGTATTCCCTTTCTTTCTCCATAGGTAATCATTTTTATTATTATTATTATTTTTTTTAAAGATTTTATTTATTTGACAGAGAGAAACACAGCCAGAGAGGGAACACAAGCAGGGGGAGAGAGGGAGAAGCAGGCTTCCTGCCGAGCAGGGAGCCTGATGTGGAACTCGATCCCTGGTCTCCGGGATCATGACCTGAGGCGAAGGCAGTCACTTAACCAACTGAGCCACCCAGGCGCCCCAATTTTTATTACTTTGATTTATTCTTCTTTTGTTTCTCTTTGAAAACATAAGCAGGGGCACCTATGTGGCTCAGTGGGTTAAGCATCTGCCTTTGGCTCAGGTCATGATCCCAAGGTCCTGCGATCAAGCCTTGCATTGGGCTCCCTGCTTTGCAGAGAGCCTGCTTCTCCCTTCCATCTGCTGCTCCCCCTGCTTGTGCTCTCTCTCTCTGCCAAATAAATAAATTTAAGAAAGAAAGAAAACGTAAGCAAATGCATATGTTTGTGTCATGTAGATGTACATACATATGTATATATATGTAAATATTCTCCCCTTTGATACATAAAAGATGGCGCACTATTAAATACAATTTCACATTGTTTCTTTTTTCATTTAACAACATACAGTATATTCTGGAGACCCATTTTTCTTGGGGATGACTGTGTCCCAGAGATCCTGCTCCTGTACCTGGGAGGATCACTGGCATTTACGGATGCGTCGGGGAGCCCTGGTGAAGGAGCAGCTTAGGGTGGGGCTGGGGAAGAAATGTGATGAGCTCAGGTACAAACGGTGCCTTTAAGATATGTAGGTGGTTCTGCCAAGTAGGCAGTTGGATCCCCAGGTCTCTGGGCAGGAGGAGGGTCTGGGCTGAGTACTGATCAACATGTGGGAGTTGAGATGTTGAAGCCTGGCGAGGACGACGCCTCTGCGGTGAGAACATGGGCTGAGACCAGCAGAGGACCTGGGCTGCAACCCCGAGGAGCTCCAGCATTTAAGGGGCGGGCGGTGGGGAAGGCACAGCCACTGAGGGTACACCGGAAACCCTGGTGAACGTGGACAGACTCATGGCCCCTGAGGGTTCTGTCCATCTCTGTTTCTTATTCTTGTATTTTGAGAAGGAGGTCACGATTGGAGTTCTTCCACCCACGATTGTATCACACTGAAAACGTAATCCCTGTGCTCGGCGCCTCTGTCCTCACAGACATGGCATGCTATTGGGTATTATAAATAACAAGCATTTTTATTGTCATTGGCCACTGGTGAAGCCTGCAAAGAGTCCCGAGGGAGGCAGGTGATGAATGTTTTTATTTTCTAGGCAGAGATGTAGAGTCAGAGGTGTGTGGCCTTCCGGAGAGCTGCTCCTCACCTCCTTTAGTGTTCTTGACCCTCCCAGGCTGGCCACAGAGGCCGGGTCAGTTTAGCCTTTTACTCATCTCTGAGGTTCTTAGTGGCATGGTGGGTTGAGTTGACAAAGGGCTCAGCCATATGCCTGCTCCCCGCCCCCCACTCTCCCACTCTGCCATTTAGAGGTTAATTTGAGACAGCCTCCTCTTTTGAAATACAAATATAGTACATATCTCGTTTTAATTTATCTCGCAGTTTAGAGGAATAAGGCTCACATAAGTGAACTGTCTTCATAACTAAAGTTACTGTTTTTAGCTTTTTTTTTTTTAAGCTTTTCAGTGTAACAAAAAATATAGTACTGGTAATTAAACTTTTAATTGATGCATCAGGCCAACAAATGGCCCCCAGTTATGCTGGGATTCTTCTGCCAGCTTTCCTCAGTGTGCCCCCAGAAGGCAGCCTTCTCTTACTCCCAAATAGATGGAAAGGAACACAGTATTCTGTGCACAAGCAGTGTCACGAAGAGAGAGAGAGTGCTTAGATTGTGCTTCGAGGTTGAGCCTGCAGCCAGCTGGGATTTGGAATTTGGAAGGGGATGGAGAAAAGAAGGGGATTTTACTTGGGGCCAAGGCGCTCATAGGGAGGAAGGGTGCCTGTGGTGATCGCTTGTGGGGACCCTAGGCAGCCCAAGGGCAGGAGGGAAGTGGAAGGTGGCCCTGGAAGTCCAGGGTGCCAGGAGGTGGGAGAGGGCAGAAGGGAGGGTGGAGGGACCCAGAGAACAGTCTTGCTGTCTTTGTCGTTTTGCTTAGGGCAAATCATTTCTCTTGCTTGGCCTATAGAAACAAGGCTTGTTAGTAGCTTTTTGGGTCAGAAGGTAATATTTTTGGCTCTGGATGATGGGAAAGCCTTTGAAAAGCAAAAGAATGTCTTTCCTGTTGTTCCAGTAAGCTGATTTTTTGCAACTAGTTTATGACTTCAGTACTTCAGTACTTAGCAGATTATTTGAAAGCTCTTTTGGGAGTAATCAGGGAAGAAAAAAGGAACACTTACAAATGCTTCCCACCCCACTCCCTTCTTTTCATAGTGGGAGCAAGAACTAATTTGCAAAGTCAAAACTGAAGTCTTTTCAGTCCTAAGCCAAATGAGAAGAGTGTTCTCCTCAACACCTCATTAAACCAAGACCTGAGAAAACAAACATTTGTGTGAGCCTGATTGAGGCTTGGGCCACGCTTAATCCCAGCATTTTCTTGTAGGCTGGATCCTAAAATATAAGATGGTAGATGCTTACACCATTTCTGTCCAGTCCAGGAGGACACATGCATGTCCTCACTCGTGCGAAGTCTGATGGATTGTGTGCTGGCCATAGCGGATGGATTCTGGGCCTGTTTCTAGGCCACAGGTAAAGTAATTGATCATTGATGTCTGCCGTGAGCAAGGGCCTGGGGAATTCTTGGGCTGGTTCACCATTTTCCATCTGTCTGCACCTGCCTGGGGGTTTTCAAAGACCTGGGCTGCACCCATAGAGATTCTGATTCTGTTGTTCACTGTAGCCCACATCAGTATTTACTCCAAGTACCCAGGGGATTCTGTTATGCAGCTATTGGTCTAGTCTTTAGACTGTTTCCCTGAAGCACTGACCAATTTTCGGAGGGTAGGAGGCATTCAGTTCTACATGTGTTAAGTTTGGAATAATAGCAAGACAGCAAGTGGGAAAGAAAGAGCCAGTGAGAAGTTGGGAATAGAGACCTGGGAGTATTTTATCCGCATGGCATTACTACTTGAAACCCTAAGAGTGAGTTACTGAGCTTTTCAAGGGAAATTAAGACTCAGGAAAGGGCTGAACTTGGGACCTTTCTGACCTGCTTGAAGTAGTTTCTGTGTGGTGTGGATATGCCGAAAAGAATGCAGGGATGCAGCTTGGCCTCTGGAAGGGGTGGGAACCAGGACCCCGTCACTCACCATCTACCTCCCCTCGGTCTCCCCTCCCTGTCTGTCTCCTTTCACTTCTTTCACCAGGGCCCTGCTTCCTCTGCTCGCTGTCCCTGTGGTGAGGTGAAGCGTGGCCACTAACAGCTTCTAGAGTGTATGTTTTTCAGCTGCAGCGTCTGGAAGCTAGCTGCCTTCTTGCTTGGTCCCAGTTTCAGAATCCCCAGGGAAGGAACTGTAACTGACCCAGCTTGGGACAACTAGGGTTCGTTTGGCGGGAGGGGCAGGCCATGTCCCAAAGGAGCAGGAGTGCTGTGTAGGCAAAACTGGGGCCTCCTTTCTGGTGGCTGTCCCCGAAGACACAGGGCAGAGCAGTGGGCAAAGGGGCCTGTGGTCTCCCAGAAAACCACCATCATTCGAGGAGAGCACATGTTCATCCTTGGTCCCCGCAGAGATGGCCCAACAAGAGCCAAGAGCGAGGACAGGCTGCTCTCTTCCAGAATTTGCTTCCATAGAACAAAGTTCTTAACAGAGTTCCTGGATCCTTAGGGGCTTGCTGGTTAGGATTCACAAGTCTGCAGGCTCCCTGAAACTGTGAACAGAATAGGATGTTTTATGTTCAGGCATGCTTTCTGGGAAGATAGGCTAGAGCTGTTCTCAGAGCGGGGTGTGGTACTTTAATGAGGTGAGAGCCAAATTCCAGGAGTTTAAGGAATAGATGGGGAGGAGATATAGGTAGGGAACCCCTCTCCACTGCTCCCAAAAGCCTACTGGAACTTACTCCCAGCCTCTTCTGGATCAGTTTCTACGCAGAAGTGTGATCCAGCTTTCCCTAAGCAAGTGGGTGTTGACTTTCAGTTCAGCGCCTCACGAAGCAGGTGGCAGAGTTCGGGTGCTGACTGTTGCCATCTCTTCACGTGTGTGTGGCCCATCCCCCCAGCTGCTGCCAGCCCCGGGGCTGGTACCTTTGCTTGCACATTGTCTCTGTGTGGCCCGCCACAGTCTCTTCTTGCAGCAAAGGGGGCTCTTTCTGTTAAAAGTTGTGGAAGACCTTCAGCAGTTTCTCTGGAAGGAAACTGTATTGATTCTTAGAACTGGGAATTTCAAGGCTTAGCTGGGCTTTGAGGCTCAAAAGGTCTTCAGGGCTCTGTCTCCATCTCCTGGCTTTCTTGTGAGTGTTGGCCTTGTTCTTAGGCCCTCGTCGGCCACATGTCCGGAAGATGGCTGCAGCAGCCCCCGTCTGCATCCTTACTACTCATGATTTATGTACAAACAAGAGAAGACATCTCCCTGCCTATGCTCACTTTCCAGGTCTCATGGAAGGTCTCTGCTTGGCTCTGGCTTGGCCACATGCTTACACCTTGACCCTTAGGTGGGAAGGGGCAGTCGGTACCATTTCTGGCCAGACAACCCACATTTAACTGGACACGTCGGTAGCCACAGTGACTGAGAGTTCCCCCTAGAACCACATGGGATCGAGAAAGGGCAGAGCCCCCATGAAAAGGGGGTGGGGCCGACAGAGATAGCTGATGCCCAGCATTGTGATCCAGTGGAGAACTCACCAGAATAGCAAGAGTGGTGGCTTTTGATGCCTACATAGGCTTCACTGTCAGCTAGAAAGCTCTGCAAGTTTTGGAGCCCTTCCCGGCAGTGGCCTAGAAGTTCAGGACCCTGTTGGAAAATTCTGTCTGAGGCTGCCAGAGTAAATAATTAACTCGGGCAAGTGTATATTATACCTCTTCTCAACACCTCAGGAGACAGGCTCGGGGAACTAACTTTGCAGTTTCTGCCCTGTGTTATTTTTCAGCTTGGGAGCAGTTTGCTGCTGCGTTGGGTGGCAGGGTGTTTTTTACTTAATGAGCCCTTCTGGGGAGATTGCTGTGTGGTGGGCAGGGTGACGGTATAAACATGGCTTCGAGATGTGTGCCGTCTCAGGAGAGACAGCCAGACACACAAAGAGCCACAGACCAGCCAGTGAGAAGGGCCTGCAGTCGTGCTGAGTTGTGTCTGGAATAAGCAAGCCTGTTCTCTGTAATCACGGTCCTCCCGGCCTGTCCGCATCCTGGACACCGTCTCTTCGTTTACTTTGCCAGGCCCACGCCGATGGTCTCTCTCCCACCCCCGGTTCCAGCTAGTCCTAGTCCCCTCTCAAGGCATCCTGGCTCCACCTCTGCAAGGTCTTCCCAGCCCCCACCCCACCCAGGGCCTGGGTCGAGAGTGTGCAGTAGGACGAGAGTGGGAGCATCAGCACTGGGTACATGTGGTCTGAGTGCGGCCCACCCTTCCCGTCCTTCAGCCTGTGTCCTGAGCCGTAGAGCGTCCGTAGAGGGATGGCATGAATTCCCAGCCCAGAGTTCCTGGGGATCGAGCAAGAGAAGGTGCGTGAGGATATGTGCACGTGGCACACTGGGTTTCTTTCCCTGACCGCTTGAGAGGAAAGAATGGTTTCGGTCTGTACAGAGTGATGCTTTGTTCTGATTTATCAGACTGAATCCACACTGGACTGGATAGTGGAAATCATAAAATTCTGAGTGCTTTCCCTGCTGGAGGGTATTGGATGCATTGTGGCACAGATTCGATTATTTGAATCTGATGAATAGCAGCAATTTTCTGGCCTCCTAAGCAGCTGTGGAACTGCTTCATTATTGATGAGGCCTCTGTCTACAGAGGACTGGGGCCTCCGCAAACCGGCGACCCCCTGGTGGGGGAGAGTTTCTTTTACTTCCTGCAGCATGATTGCCAAGGAAACTTAAAACTTGCTTCAGAGGAGGCTTGGAGTTCCCAGATTCGAAGGTGGGGCTGTAGTGCTTGGAGTCCACCTAGCTCATCCCAGCAGCATGTATTTGAGGAGAAATTAAAAGTCAGCCATTCGTTCAGAGTCGTGTTTGCTGGCTAAGGATTTGGAGCGGCAGCTCTTTGTGGCTAGGACCCCTGCAACAGAATCACGTGCATAGGAGCTGCTTTTGCTTCCCTATACCTTTGGCTGTGCCCTGACGGACCACTCACTGAGACTCAGTGAGCCTCAGTTTCCTTGCTTGTAAAATGGGCTCACTGTGGCTGGCTCGTTAGGGTCATGGACGCTCAGTGAGCTGGTGCATGTTGCTAAGCATGTGTTCTCTTCACCACCCCATGGTGCCTGGCACAGAACTGCCTCCACTAGGCGCACGTAAAGAGGTGGGAGGGCTGGGGACCTCAGCAGGGCAGGAAAGGGAACGTGGGCAATACTCGTGGGCCAGTAGCCTGGCGGGACAGGGTGGGCTGCACGAGGGGGGGAGCTGAGAGGCTGGAGGCCGCAGGGAAGCTCTTAGAAATTTGTCTCCTACAAAGGGAGGACCGGAAACACATATAAAGCAGCAGACAGGGGCACCTGGGAGGCTCAGTTGGTTAAGCCACTGCCTTTGGCTCAGGTCATGATCCTGGGGTCCCGGGATTGAGTTTATTTGACAGGGAGAGAGATCGCAGGCAGGCAGAGAGGCAGGCAGAGAGAGAGAGGAGGAAGCAGGCTCCCTGCTGAGCAGAGAGCCCAAAGCGGGCCTCGATCCCAGGACCCTTAGACCATGACCTGAGCCGAAGGCAGAGGCTTAACCCACTGAGCCACCCAGGCGCCCAGGACTGGTTGTTTTACAATAGACTGAAAGCAGTGGGGTGGACGATGAGGAGAATTAGGGGAGGCTGACATAGCGAGGGAGCAGGTGGGGGGCCGGGTTGTCTGGCCTGGCGCAGTAGTGCCCAGAGGGGCCAGGCAGAGTCAAGAGCCCCTTGGAGAATAGGCTCCGCAGGACCTGGGGCACATTGGGTGTGGGGGGCACGAGGGAATGGCAAGAACTCAGAAATGACTTGGAGGTTTCTAGCTTGGGTAACTGGATAAGTGATGATGCCAAAAACTGAGGTGGGGGGGCGCCTGGGTGGCTCAGAGGGTTGGGCCTCTGCCTTCGGCTCGGGTTGTGGTCTCAGGGTCCTGGGATTGAGTCCCGCATCGGGCTTTCTGCTCCGCGGGGAGCCTGCTTCCTCCTCTCTCTCTGCCTGCCTCTCTGCCAATTTGTGGTTTCTCTCTGTCAAATAAATAAATAAAATATTAAAAAAAAAAACTGAGGTGGGGAAGAGAGGAGGAGGTCTGGGGTGAGGAGGAGACCGATAATACACTCAGATGACTCGATGACTGTAATATGTACACACGCCCACGGAGAGCTGCCTTTAGCTGTAAAAAACAGAGCCCGGCGCGGGGAGCACTAACCCACTCTCCTGACTCACGTTGGAACTGCGGTCAAAGACAAGTGGTCTGAATGACCCATGAGCAGGAGCGAGAGTGGGCTGTTTTTGTTTCCCCATCATCTGTGCGGCCTGTGGTTCCAGGTGCTGCTAAAGAGAGGGTGGATTTCACAGTGAACGCAGGGTCTCGGCCTCCAGCCCTGAGGTCCCTAGGACAAGTCTGTCCCTGGGTCACCTGGGACAGACTCTACCCTATAGCCATTCAGAGGTTCATGTTCTGGCGCTGCCTCTCACCAACTGACACCTTAGGCAAGTCACATAATGTCTCCGAGTGTTTCTTCTTTTCGTCTGTCCGTCTCTCTGTGTGGCACTTTGTGAGGCTAAAATAAGACGCGTCCACACCACATTGCGCGGGGCCTGGCGCAGATACAGCTGCCGTGGCTCTTGTTGCTGGTGGCTGTGCCTGACCATGCTTTAGGGGATGTGAGTTGGACTTAACATCTGCTGGTGTCCTCTGTACTCATGGGAAAAGTGAGACCTAGTTCTAAGTTTTTTATATATATATATATATAAATATTTATTTAAGTCATTTCTACATTCAGCATGGGGCTCAAACTCATGACCCCAAGATCCAGAGTCACACGATCCACTGACTGAGCCAGCCAGGCGCCCTTAAGTGTTCTATTTTCATGATGATAAATAAGAATGAAGTTCCCATGGTTTTGGGAAATCTTGCCTGATCTTCCATATTTATTCATTCATTCATTCATTCATTCATTCATTCACAGCTGATGCTGTCTCAGGAAGCTCACAAGCCAGTAGGGAGACCAGCAGGAGAACATGTCACTGGTAACGTGGAATGTGGCATCGGTGGTCCCTCAGTACCAGGGGTAGCGGCAGGGGTGGGGGAAGGGATGTGCCCTCCTGGAGAAAGAGGAGCAGAGAAGAAAGGCCAGCGGTGAGTGGGAGTGCATTCTTAGCTGGGCCAGACCACAGGGAGGGGTTTGCTGGGTGACCAAGAAGGGTGCTCCTCTTGTTAGGGGTGACCAGCAGAAGCCCTGGCAGCTGACCCAGTGTGGTGTCTGGAGAAGAGCCCACAAGAAGCTGGAGATGTGACCTCCTTAGATGCTGTCCCGTGTGTGGGGCGTGAGGCTGTGGGAGATGGAAAGCCCCTGGAAAGTTTAAGGCAGGGGTGGGGCTGGGAGGGGGGATCTGCATGCAGCATGGTATACAGCAGGGAGCTCAGTTAGCAGTGGAGGAACTGGTGCTGGAGAGAGTGACAAGTCAATAGGTAGAGGTCATTGAGTCCCTAGGATGTTGTGACTGATAGGACCATTGGGAGGAGAGATGGGTGGGGCCCCTGGGACCTTGGTGGCTCTGCCTGTGGGCAGGGAGAAGGACCTGGCCTGTTAGAGAAGGGGCTGTGCTTGGTCTGGGACAGAGGCGTTGGGGGTGCCCACAAATAGCTGGGTCAGAGAAACTGCTCAGCAGAGAGGCCAGGGAGGTACCAGAATGGATAAGGCACCTAAGAGAGGGTCTGTGGAACGAGGGAGGCCCTGGAGCTGGCAGGCGGCTGTCACTGTTCCTATGGATCGTGAACTGGACCACACTGAAACCGGAAGAGGCACCCAGCTTTGAATTTAGAGGGTTGGGAGTTCTGGAGATGCTTGGCCAAGTTCCTGTGCCGCAACCATTCATCTCGTCGGGGCTTGTTTGTCTCGGGCACTCAGGGACTGGCCAGTTTGCACTGGCCTCATGGGCACTGTCTTGGGGACAGTTTCCAGCTCCCAAGGTCTTGGAAGACTGTGCCCTGTGGGGTTTGCCTTAAACAGTAGCCTTCCTGCTGTGTACTGCTGGGGGGGAGGGGTGCGGGTGCTCAGCCTGTGCACTTGACAGGGCTCCTCTGAGGCTCTGTTTTGTTTGTTTAGCTTTCTAATGTGCTTTCTTCTTTTTTTTCTTTCTTCCCTTTTTTTTTTTTTTTTGGCCAAGTTACATTAAAGTTTTTGTCCAAGTTGACAGGCTAGGGGAGTCCAGTGCTGCCATCAGAGACCTGCCTAAGGGAGGGTTGGCCCTCTTGTTATCTTGGGAAGATCACTTGTGGGTACCTGGGGCTGGGCTGGACTTTCCGAGGTTTCAGGGGCAGGCTGGCGGCTGACAGGGTGGAGTGGAGGCAGCAATGGCTGATAAGAGGGGGCTGACACGTCTCAGGGAGCAGGCCCCTGCCCCTCCCAAGCCGCTGACAGCCTCTGCTGTCAGCCCAAGGGCTTGCGGAGCAGGCCCTGTGAAGGTCAGAGAGCAAAACAAGCTGCAAGCTGGGAGTCACCAGTTCAGCGGAGGAAGTAGTTTTCTCTTCCAGAAGTGTGTTCCTTCTTAGTATTCTTTGTCTGCTTTTTATCCCCCCGACTTTTTAAAAAGATTTTATTTATTTATTTGACAGAGAGAAACACAGCAGAGAGGGAACACAGGCAGGGGAAGTGAGAGAGGGAGAAGCAGGCTTCCCGCCGATCAGGGAGCTGGATGTGAGGCTCAATCCAGGGTCTCCGGGATCATGACCTGAGCCGAAGGCAGTCGCTTAACCAACTGAGCCACCCCAGGCACCCTGTTTTCCCTTTTTAAATAAAAGAACACAGGTGCCGAGAAGCATTTCCTTACCCTAGTGCTGGGGCCGTTGGGGGTGTTTGCACCTGAATAAAGGGGCTGCCATTGCCAGGTGTTTAACGTTTTTTAAAAAAGGTAGGAATCTAGATTGAATGGGAAATCTACCAGTTGGCTCAAATTTTTTAAAATAAACACTGTAGGCCAAGTGAAGTCCACCTGGGGGGGCCAGAGGAGGCCCGGGGGTTTCCCAAATGTCTCCAGGCCGGACATGCCTCACTAACATCCTGCCTGACCATGGCACAGTGGAACTTACCTCCCGGAGGGCCCGGAACACTTGACAAGACTGATTCCCTTCCAGACTCTTCTCTGACATGAGCCTTTGTGGCTGTTGGCAGGCTGAGTCCCTTTCCCGGAGCCCATCCCACTTCACCCGTGCAGCGAAGGCCAGGGCTAGGTCTATGGTTTTGAACCTGTTTTTAAAGCAGCAGAGCCTTTACATAAACCAAATCTTACGGGGAACAGGACACACAGAAAAATCAGGGCTGCCTGGGTTGTAGGGAGAGTCTGGAGTTCTGCCTGAGGCTGCCCTCCAGCCTCGCCCCTGGAGCCCCTCTGCGGGCCCCACAGAACAGTGTAGTGGTTGCCCAGCTGCGGGCCAGCACTCTCCACCCCTCCCAGCCTCGGCAGGCTGTGGCTTGAATGGGAGAAAGAGGACAGCAGGGCTGGAGGGAGAGTGAGCCTCGATGGGTCGGCCCTGCTACCGGCTCCTCACCTGCCCTCTGCTGGGTCCCTGTGCCTCTGTGTGCGGCCATGGCCCCTTGGCACTCTCCATGCATCAGCCCTCCACAGCGCGCACCATGGTTTCCATTTCACAGCTGGGGAAACCAAGATACAGGAAGGGGAAGTTAGTTGCCCACAGGTCACTTGGCTGGCTTGTGGAGGGACCTCAATTCCTCCCAAGCCTCCAGGTCTCCAAAGGCTGCCTCCTCCCTTGGGACCTCTTTATTCTTCACTAAGAACTGACCTGCTGGGGGCAGAGGGCAGCCCTGCCCGCCTGAGACCCTCGGGTCCCAGCAATGAAGGTTCCCATCCCTGGTGTTTCTAGGGCCCTGTGCTTTACATTGCAGAGCCCCCTTCAGACAACGATCTCGTTTCTGCTGGTGTCAGGCTTGATTCATCTAAACAGGACTCTCCTTTCTATTGCCACACAGGAGGCAGAGCCCTCTGAGCCCAGAAATGCGGAGGTGACAAGGAAATCCAAGGCCACTGCTCTTTCCGCCAGCAAGAGACCCAAGAAGGAGGCTAAGAAGAAGCGGTAGAAGAGGAGGCCTGCAGAGCCCCATGGGCGGGGCAGGGGCCTTTGGGGGGCAGCCCTCCTGGGACTCAGCATCCTGTTCCCTCAGTTGTCCCAGGGTCGGGGCTGAAGTGGCTTGGCCGCTCTCTGACCACAGAGATCTGGACACTCATGACAATCCCCAGG